>CAMAOC010000262.1:0-75485 GCA_945859555.1 Megachile ligniseca
GATAATAATAATAGTTATAAGGATAAAGACAAGAGGAATACGGATATAAAAATAGAATATGGATAATAATAACAGTTATAGCGATAATAATAATATTAATAAGGATAATAATAATAGTTATAGCGATAATAATAATAGTAATAAGGATAATAATAATAGTTATAAGGATAAGGACAAGAGGAATACGGATATAACAATAGAATATGGATAATAGTAACAGTTATAGCGATAATAATAATAGTAATAAGGATAATAATAATAGTAATAAGAATAATAATAACAGATATAGCGATAATAATAATAGTAATAAGGATCGCAATAATAGTTATCAGGATAAAGACAAGAGTAATACGGATTGTAACAATAGAATAAGGATAATAATAACAGTTACAGCGACAAGAATAATAGTAATAAGGATAATAATAATAGTTATAAGGATAAAGACAAGAGGAATAAGGATAGTAACAATAGAATAAGGATAATAATAACAGTTATAGCGATAATAATAATAGTAATAAGGATAATAATAATAGTTATAAGGATAAAGACAATAGGAATACGGATATAACAATAGAATATGGATAATAATAACTGTTATAGCGATAATAATAATAGTAATAAGGATAATAATAATAGTAATAAGAATAATAATAACAGATATAGCGATAATAATAATAGTAATAAGGATCGTAATAATAGTTATCAGGATAAAGACAAGAGTAATACGGATAGTAACAATAGAATAAGGATAATAATAACAGTTACAGCGACAAGAATAATAGTAAGAAGGATAATAATAATAGTTATAGCGATAATAATAATAATAATAATAATAAGGATAATAATAATAGTTATAAGGATAAAGACAAGAATAATAGGGATAATAATAATAGTAATTAGAATGCTAATAACAGTTATAGCGATAATAATAATAGTAATAAGGATAATAATAATAGTTAAAAGGATAACGACAAGAGGAATAGAGATAATAATAACAGTTATAGCGATAATAATAATAGTAATAAGGATAAAGGCAAGAGTAATAAGGATAGTAACAATAGAATAAGGATAATAATAACAGTTATAGCGATAATAATAATAATAATAAGGATACTAATAATAGTTATAAGGATGAAGACATGAGGAATAGGGTTAATAATAATAGTAATAAGAATAATAATAACAGTTTTAGCGATAATAATAATAATAATAATAAGGATAATAATAACAGTCATAGCGATAATAATAATAGTAATAAGGATAATAGTACCAGTCATAGCGATAATAATAATAATAATAATAAGGATAATAATAATAGTTATAAGGATAAAGACAAGAATAATAGGGATAATAATAATAGTGATAAGAATATTAATAATAGTTATAGCGATAATAATAATAATAATAATAAGGATAATAATAATAGTTATAATTATAAAGACAAGAATAATAGGGATAATAATAATAGTAATAAGAATGCTAATAACAGTTATAGCGATAATAATAATAGTAATAAGGATAAAGACAAGAGTAATACGGATAGTAACAATAGAATAAGGATAATAATAACAGTAATAATGATAATAATAACATTTATAGCGATAATAATGATAGTAAGATGTATACGAATAATAGTTATAAGGATAGAGAGAAGAGTAATCCGGATAGTAATAATGGAATAAGGATAATAATAACAGTTATAGCGATAATAGTAATAGTAATACGAATAATAATAACAGTTATAGCGATATAAATAATAGTAATAAGGATAATAATAATAGTTATAGGGATAATAATAATAGTAATAAGGACAATAATAATAGTTATAAGGATAAAGACAAGAGGAATACGGATATAAAAATAGAATATGGATAATAATAACAGTTATAGCGATAATAATAATAGTAATAACGATTAATAATAATAGTTATAGCGATAATAATAATAGTAATAAGGATAATAATAACAGTTATAGCGATAATAATAATAGTAATAAGGATAATAATAATAGTTATAAGGATAAAGACATGAGGAATACGGATATAACAATAGAATATGGATAATAATAACAGTCATAACGATATTAATAATAATAATAATAAGCATAATAGTAATTGTTATAAGGATAAAAACAAGAATAATAGGGATAATAATAATAGTAATAAGAATACTAATAACAGTTATGGCGATAATAATAATAGTGATAAGAATATTAATAATAGTTATAGCGATAATAATAATAATAATAATAAGGATAATAATAATAGTTATAATTATAAAGACAAGAATAATAGGGATAATAATAATAGTAATAAGAATGCTAATAACAGTTATAGCGATAATAATAATAGTAATAAGGATAAAGACAAGAGTAATACGGATAGTAACAATAGAATAAGGATAATAATAACAGTAATAATGATAATAATAACATTTATAGCGATAATAATGATAGTAAGATGTATACGAATAATAGTTATAAGGATAGAGAGATGAGTAATCCGGATAGTAATAATGGAATAAGGATAATAATAACAGTTATAGCGATAATAGTAATAGTAATACGAATAATAATAACAGTTATAGCGATAATAATAATAGTAATAACGATTAATAATAATAGTTGTAGCGATAATAATAATAGGAATAAGGATAATAATAACAGTTATAGCGATAATAATAATAGTAATAAGGATAATAATAATAGTTATAGCGATAATAATAATAGTAATAAGGATAATAATAATAGTTATAAGGATAAAGACAAGAGGAATACGGATATAAAAATAGAATATGGATAATAATAACATTTATAGCGATAATAATAATAGTAATAACGATTAATAATAATAGTTGTAGCGACAATAATAAGAGTAATAAGGATAATAATAACAGTTATAGCGATAATAATAATAGTAATAAGGATAATAATAATAGTTATAAGGATAAAGACAAGAGGAATACGGATATAACAATAGAATATGGATAATAATAACAGTCATAACGATATTAATAATAATAATAATAAGCATAATAGTAATTGTTATAAGGATAAAAACAAGAATAATAGGGATAATAATAATAGTAATAAGAATACTAATAACAGTTATGGCGATAATAATAATAGTAATAAGGATAATAGTAACAGTCATAGCGATAATAATAATAATAATAATAAGGATAATAATAATAGTTATAAGGATAAAGACAAGAATAATAGGGATAATAATAATAGTAATAAGAATACTAATAACAGTTATAGCGATAATAATAATAGTAATAAGGATAATAATAACAGTCATAGCGATGATAATAATAATAATAATAATATGGATAATAATAATAGTTATAAGGATAAAGACAAGAATAATAGGGATAATAATAATAGTAATAAGAATACTAATAACAGTTATAGCGATAATAATAATAGTAATAAGGATAATAATAACAGTTATAGTGATAATAATAATAGTAATAAGGATAATAATAATAGTTATAAGGATAAAGACAAGAGGAATACGGATATAAAAATAGAATATGGATAATAATAACAGTTATAGCGATAATAATAATAGTAATAACGATTAATAATAATAGTTATAGCGATAATAATAATAGTAATAAGGATAATAATAACAGTTATAGCGATAATAATAATAGTAATAAGGATAATAATAATAGTTATAGCGATAATAATAATAGTAATAAGGATAATAATAATAGTTATAAGGATAAAGACAAGAGGAATACGGATATAACAATAGAATATGGATAATAATAACAGTCATAACGATATTAATAATAATAATAATAAGCATAATAGTAATTGTTATAAGGATAAAAACAAGAATAATAGGGATAATAATAATAGTAATAAGAATACTAATAACAGTTATGGCGATAATAATAATAGTGATAAGAATATTAATAATAGTTATAGCGATAATAATAATAATAATAATAAGGATAATAATAATAGTTATAATTATAAAGACAAGAATAATAGGGATAATAATAATAGTAATAAGAATGCTAATAACAGTTATAGCGATAATAATAATAGTAATAAGGATAAAGACAAGAGTAATACGGATAGTAACAATAGAATAAGGATAATAATAACAGTAATAATGATAATAATAACATTTATAGCGATAATAATGATAGTAAGATGTATACGAATAATAGTTATAAGGATAGAGAGAAGAGTAATCCGGATAGTAATAATGGAATAAGGATAATAATAACAGTTATAGCGATAATAGTAATAGTAATACGAATAATAATAACAGTTATAGCGATAATAATAATAGTAATAACGATTAATAATAATAGTTGTAGCGATAATAATAATAGGAATAAGGATAATAATAACAGTTATAGCGATAATAATAATAGTAATAAGGATAATAATAATAGTTATAGCGATAATAATAATAGTAATAAGGATAATAATAATAGTTATAAGGATAAAGACAAGAGGAATACGGATATAAAAATAGAATATGGATAATAATAACAGTTATAGCGATAATAATAATAGTAATAACGATTAATAATAATAGTTGTAGCGACAATAATAATAGTAATAAGGATAATAATAACAGTTATAGCGATAATAATAATAGTAATAAGGATAATAATAATAGTTATAAGGATAAAGACAAGAGGAATACGGATATAAAAATAGAATATGGATAATAATAACAGTTATAGCGATAATAATAATAGTAATAACGATTAATAATAATAGTTATAGCGATAATAATAATAGTAATAAGGATAATAATAACAGTTATAGCGATAATAATAATAGTAATAAGGATAATAATAATAGTTATAATTATAAAGACAAGAATAATAGGGATAATAATAATAGTAATAAGAATGCTAATAACAGTTATAGCGATAATAATAATAGTAATAAGGATAAAGACAAGAGTAATACGGATAGTAACAATAGAATAAGGATAATAATAACAGTAATAATGATAATAATAACATTTATAGCGATAATAATGATAGTAAGATGTATACGAATAATAGTTATAAGGATAGAGAGAAGAGTAATCCGGATAGTAATAATGGAATAAGGATAATAATAACAGTTATAGCGATAATAGTAATAGTAATACGAATAATAATAACAGTTATAGCGATATAAATAATAGTAATAAGGATAATAATAATAGTTATAGCGATAATAATAATAGTAATAAGGACAATAATAATAGTTATAAGGATAAAGACAAGAGGAATACGGATATAAAAATAGAATATGGATAATAATAACAGTTATAGCGATAATAATAATATTAATAAGGATAATAATAATAGTTATAGCGATAATAATAATAGTAATAAGGATAATAATAATAGTTATAAGGATAAGGACAAGAGGAATACGGATATAACAATAGAATATGGATAATAGTAACAGTTATAGCGATAATAATAATAGTAATAAGGATAATAATAATAGTAATAAGGATAATAATAATAGTAATAAGAATAATAATAACAGTTATAGCGATAATAATAATAGTAATAAGGATAAAGGCAAGAGTAATAAGGATAGTAACAATAGAATAAGGATAATAATAACAGTTATAGCGATAATAATAATAATAATAAGGATACTAATAATAGTTATAAGGATGAAGACATGAGGAATAGGGTTAATAATAATAGTAATAAGAATAATAATAACAGTTTTAGCGATAATAATAATAATAATAATAAGGATAATAATAACAGTCATAGCGATAATAATAATAGTAATAAGGATAATAGTACCAGTCATAGCGATAATAATAATAATAATAATAAGGATAATAATAATAGTTATAAGGATAAAGACAAGAATAATAGGGATAATAATAATAGTGATAAGAATATTAATAATAGTTATAGCGATAATAATAATAATAATAATAAGGATAATAATAATAGTTATAATTATAAAGACAAGAATAATAGGGATAATAATAATAGTAATAAGAATGCTAATAACAGTTATAGCGATAATAATAATAGTAATAAGGATAAAGACAAGAGTAATACGGATAGTAACAATAGAATAAGGATAATAATAACAGTAATAATGATAATAATAACATTTATAGCGATAATAATGATAGTAAGATGTATACGAATAATAGTTATAAGGATAGAGAGAAGAGTAATCCGGATAGTAATAATGGAATAAGGATAATAATAACAGTTATAGCGATAATAGTAATAGTAATACGAATAATAATAACAGTTATAGCGATATAAATAATAGTAATAAGGATAATAATAATAGTTATAGGGATAATAATAATAGTAATAAGGACAATAATAATAGTTATAAGGATAAAGACAAGAGGAATACGGATATAAAAATAGAATATGGATAATAATAACAGTTATAGCGATAATAATAATAGTAATAACGATTAATAATAATAGTTATAGCGATAATAATAATAGTAATAAGGATAATAATAACAGTTATAGCGATAATAATAATAGTAATAAGGATAATAATAATAGTTATAAGGATAAAGACAAGAGGAATACGGATATAACAATAGAATATGGATAATAATAACAGTCATAACGATATTAATAATAATAATAATAAGCATAATAGTAATTGTTATAAGGATAAAAACAAGAATAATAGGGATAATAATAATAGTAATAAGAATACTAATAACAGTTATGGCGATAATAATAATAGTGATAAGAATATTAATAATAGTTATAGCGATAATAATAATAATAATAATAAGGATAATAATAATAGATATAATTATAAAGACAAGAATAATAGGGATAATAATAATAGTAATAAGAATGCTAATAACAGTTATAGCGATAATAATAATAGTAATAAGGATAAAGACAAGAGTAATACGGATAGTAACAATAGAATAAGGATAATAATAACAGTAATAATGATAATAATAACATTTATAGCGATAATAATGATAGTAAGATGTATACGAATAATAGTTATAAGGATAGAGAGATGAGTAATCCGGATAGTAATAATGGAATAAGGATAATAATAACAGTTATAGCGATAATAGTAATAGTAATACGAATAATAATAACAGTTATAGCGATAATAATAATAGTAATAACGATTAATAATAATAGTTGTAGCGATAATAATAATAGGAATAAGGATAATAATAACAGTTATAGCGATAATAATAATAGTAATAAGGATAATAATAATAGTTATAGCGATAATAATAATAGTAATAAGGATAATAATAATAGTTATAAGGATAAAGACAAGAGGAATACGGATATAAAAATAGAATATGGATAATAATAACAGTTATAGCGATAATAATAATAGTAATAACGATTAATAATAATAGTTGTAGCGACAATAATAAGAGTAATAAGGATAATAATAACAGTTATAGCGATAATAATAATAGTAATAAGGATAATAATAATAGTTATAAGGATAAAGACAAGAGGAATACGGATATAACAATAGAATATGGATAATAATAACAGTCATAACGATATTAATAATAATAATAATAAGCATAATAGTAATTGTTATAAGGATAAAAACAAGAATAATAGGGATAATAATAATAGTAATAAGAATACTAATAACAGTTATGGCGATAATAATAATAGTAATAAGGATAATAGTAACAGTCATAGCGATAATAATAATAATAATAATAAGGATAATAATAATAGTTATAAGGATAAAGACAAGAATAATAGGGATAATAATAATAGTAATAAGAATACTAATAACAGTTATAGCGATAATAATAATAGTAATAAGGATAATAATAACAGTCATAGCGATGATAATAATAATAATAATAATATGGATAATAATAATAGTTATAAGGATAAAGACAAGAATAATAGGGATAATAATAATAGTAATAAGAATACTAATAACAGTTATAGCGATAATAATAATAGTAATAAGGATAATAATAACAGTTATAGTGATAATAATAATAGTAATAAGGATAATAATAATAGTTATAAGGATAAAGACAAGAGGAATACGGATATAAAAATAGAATATGGATAATAATAACAGTTATAGCGATAATAATAATAGTAATAACGATTAATAATAATAGTTATAGCGATAATAATAATAGTAATAAGGATAATAATAACAGTTATAGCGATAATAATAATAGTAATAAGGATAATAATAATAGTTATAGCGATAATAATAATAGTAATAAGGATAATAATAATAGTTATAAGGATAAAGACAAGAGGAATACGGATATAACAATAGAATATGGATAATAATAACAGTCATAACGATATTAATAATAATAATAATAAGCATAATAGTAATTGTTATAAGGATAAAAACAAGAATAATAGGGATAATAATAATAGTAATAAGAATACTAATAACAGTTATGGCGATAATAATAATAGTGATAAGAATATTAATAATAGTTATAGCGATAATAATAATAATAATAATAAGGATAATAATAATAGTTATAATTATAAAGACAAGAATAATAGGGATAATAATAATAGTAATAAGAATGCTAATAACAGTTATAGCGATAATAATAATAGTAATAAGGATAAAGACAAGAGTAATACGGATAGTAACAATAGAATAAGGATAATAATAACAGTAATAATGATAATAATAACATTTATAGCGATAATAATGATAGTAAGATGTATACGAATAATAGTTATAAGGATAGAGAGAAGAGTAATCCGGATAGTAATAATGGAATAAGGATAATAATAACAGTTATAGCGATAATAGTAATAGTAATACGAATAATAATAACAGTTATAGCGATAATAATAATAGTAATAACGATTAATAATAATAGTTGTAGCGATAATAATAATAGGAATAAGGATAATAATAACAGTTATAGCGATAATAATAATAGTAATAAGGATAATAATAATAGTTATAGCGATAATAATAATAGTAATAAGGATAATAATAATAGTTATAAGGATAAAGACAAGAGGAATACGGATATAAAAATAGAATATGGATAATAATAACAGTTATAGCGATAATAATAATAGTAATAACGATTAATAATAATAGTTGTAGCGACAATAATAATAGTAATAAGGATAATAATAACAGTTATAGCGATAATAATAATAGTAATAAGGATAATAATAATAGTTATAAGGATAAAGACAAGAGGAATACGGATATAAAAATAGAATATGGATAATAATAACAGTTATAGCGATAATAATAATAGTAATAACGATTAATAATAATAGTTATAGCGATAATAATAATAGTAATAAGGATAATAATAACAGTTATAGCGATAATAATAATAGTAATAAGGATAATAATAATAGTTATAAGGATAAAGACAAGAGGAATACGGATATAAAAATAGAATATGGATAATAATAACAGTTATAGCGATAATAATAATAGTAATAACGATTAATAATAATAGTTATAGCGATAATAATAATAGTAATAAGGATAATAATAACAGTTATAGCGATAATAATAATAGTAATAAGGATAATAATAATAGTTATAGCGATAATAATAATAGTAATAAGGATAATAATAATAGTTATAAGGATAAAGACAAGAGGAATACGGATATAACAATAGAATATGGATAATAATAACAGTCATAACGATATTAATAATAATAATAATAAGCATAATAGTAATTGTTATAAGGATAAAAACAAGAATAATAGGGATAATAATAATAGTAATAAGAATACTAATAACAGTTATGGCGATAATAATAATAGTGATAAGAATATTAATAATAGTTATAGCGATAATAATAATAATAATAATAAGGATAATAATAATAGTTATAATTATAAAGACAAGAATAATAGGGATAATAATAATAGTAATAAGAATGCTAATAACAGTTATAGCGATAATAATAATAGTAATAAGGATAAAGACAAGAGTAATACGGATAGTAACAATAGAATAAGGATAATAATAACAGTAATAATGATAATAATAACATTTATAGCGATAATAATGATAGTAAGATGTATACGAATAATAGTTATAAGGATAGAGAGAAGAGTAATCCGGATAGTAATAATGGAATAAGGATAATAATAACAGTTATAGCGATAATAGTAATAGTAATACGAATAATAATAACAGTTATAGCGATATAAATAATAGTAATAAGGATAATAATAATAGTTATAGCGATAATAATAATAGTAATAAGGACAATAATAATAGTTATAAGGATAAAGACAAGAGGAATACGGATATAAAAATAGAATATGGATAATAATAACAGTTATAGCGATAATAATAATAGTAATAACGATTAATAATAATAGTTGTAGCGATAATAATAATAGTAATAAGGATAATAATAACAGTTATAGCGATAATAATAATAGTAATAAGGATAATAATAATAGTTATAGCGATAATAATAATAGTAATAAGGATAATAATAATAGTTATAAGGATAAAGACAAGAGGAATACGGATATAACAATAGAATATGGATAATAATAACAGTCATAACGATATTAATAATAATAATAATAAGCATAATAGTAATTGTTATAAGGATAAAAACAAGAATAATAGGGATAATAATAATAGTAATAAGAATACTAATAACAGTTATGGCGATAATAATAATAGTAATAAGGATAATAGTAACAGTCATAGCGATAATAATAATAATAATAATAAGGATAATAATAATAGTTATAAGGATAAAGACAAGAATAATAGGGATAATAATAATAGTAATAAGAATACTAATAACAGTTATAGCGATAATAATAATAGTTAAAAGGATAACGAAAAGAGGAATAGAGATAATAATAATAGTAATAGGAATAGGGATAGTAATAATAGTAATAGGTATAATAATAACAGTTATAGCGATAATAATAATAGTAATAAGGATAAAGGCAAGAGTAATACGGATAGTAACAATAGAAACGGATAATAATAACAGTTATAGCGATAATAATAATAATAATAAGGATAATAATAATAGTTATAAGGATGAAGACATGAGGAATAGGGATAGTAACAATATAATAAGGATAATAATAACAGTTATAGCGATAATAGTAATAGTAATACGAATAATAATAACAATTATAGCGATATAAATAATAGTAATAAGGATAATAATAATAGTTATAAGGATAAAGACAAGATTAATACGGATATAACAATAGAATATGGATAATAATAACAGTTATAGCGATAATAATAATAGTAATAACGATTAATAATAATTGTAATAAGGATAATAATAACAGTTATAGCGATAATAATAATAGTAATAAGGATAATAATAATAGTTATAGCGATAATAATAATAGTAATAAGGATAATAATAATAGTTATAAGGATGAAGACATGAGGAATAGGGATAATAATGATAGTAATAAGAATAATAATAACAGTTTTAGCGATAATAATAATAGTAATAAGGATAATAATAACAGTCATAGCGATGATAATAATAATAATAATAATATGGATAATAATAATAGTAATAAGAATACTAATAACAGTTATAGCGATAATAATAATAGTAATAAGGATAATAATAATACTTAAAAGGATAACGACAAGAGGAATAGAGATATTAATAATAGTAGTAGGAATAGGGATAGTAATAATAGTAATAGGTATAATAATAACAGTTATAGCGATAATAATAATAGTAATAAGGATAAAGGCAAGAGTAATACGGATAGTAACAATAGAATAAGGATAATAATAACAGTTACGGCGACAAGAATAATCGTAATAAGGATAATAATAATAGTTAAAAGGATAACGAAAAGAGGAATAGAGATAATAATAATAGTAATAGGAATAGGGATAGTAATAATAGTAATAGGTATAATAATAACAGTTATAGCGATAATAATAATAGTAATAAGGATAAAGGCAAGAGTAATACGGATAGTAACAATAGAAACGGATAATAATAACAGTTATAGCGATAATAATAATAATAATAAGGATAATAATAATAGTTATAAGGATGAAGACATGAGGAATAGGGATAGTAACAATAGAATAAGGATAATAATAACAGTTATAGCGATAATAGTAATAGTAATACGAATAATAATAACAATTATAGCGATATAAATAATAGTAATAAGGATAATAATAATAGTTATAAGGATAAAGACAAGATTAATACGGATATAACAATAGAATATGGATAATAATAACAGTTATAGCGATAATAATAATAGTAATAACGATTAATAATAATAGTAATAAGGATAATAATAACAGTTATAGCGATAATAATAATAGTAATAAGGATAATAATAACAGTCATAGCGATGATAATAATAATAATAATAATATGGATAATAATAATAGTAATAAGAATACTAATAACAGTTATAGCGATAATAATAATAGTAATAAGGATAATAATAATACTTAAAAGGATAACGACAAGAGGAATAGAGATATTAATAATAGTAGTAGGAATAGGGATAGTAATAATAGTAATAGGTATAATAATAACAGTTATAGCGATAATAATAATAGTAATAAGGATAAAGGCAAGAGTAATACGGATAGTAACAATAGAATAAGGATAATAATAACAGTTACGGCGACAAGAATAATCGTAATAAGGATAATAATAATAGTTAAAAGGATAACGAAAAGAGGAATAGAGATAATAATAATAGTAATAGGAATAGGGATAGTAATAATAGTAATAGGTATAATAATAACAGTTATAGCGATAATAATAATAGTAATAAGGATAAAGGCAAGAGTAATACGGATAGTAACAATAGAAACGGATAATAATAACAGTTATAGCGATAATAATAATAATAATAAGGATAATAATAATAGTTATAAGGATGAAGACATGAGGAATAGGGATAGTAACAATAGAATAAGGATAATAATAACAGTTATAGCGATAATAGTAATAGTAATACGAATAATAATAACAATTATAGCGATATAAATAATAGTAATAAGGATAATAATAACAGTTATAGCGATAATAATAATAGTAATAAGGATAATAATAATAGTTATAGCGATAATAATAATAGTAATAAGGATAATAATAATAATAGTTATAGCGATAATAATAATAGTAATAATTATAATAATAATATTTATAAGGATAAAAACAAGAGGAATAAGGGTAGTAACAATATAATAAGGATAATAATAATAGTTATAATTATAAAGACAAGAATAATAGGGATAATAATAATAGTAATAAGAATGCTAATAACAGTTATAGCGATAATAATAATAGTAATAAGGATAAAGGCAAGAGTAATACGGATAGTAACAATAGAATAAGGATAATAATAACAGTAATAATGATAATAATAACATTTATAGCGATAATAATGATAGTAAGATGTATACGAATAATAGTTATAAGGATAGAGAGAAGAGTAATCCGGATAGTAATAATGGAATAAGGATAATAATAACAGTTATAGCGATAATAGTAATAGTAATACGAATAATAATAACAGTTATAGCGATATAAATAATAGTAATAAGGATAATAATAATAGTTATAGCGATAATAATAATAGTAATAAGGACAATAATAATAGTTATAAGGATAAAGACAAGAGGAATACGGATATAAAAATAGAATATGGATAATAATAACAGTTACAGCGATAATAATAATAGTAATAACGATTAATAATAATAGTTGTAGCGATAATAATAATAGTAATAAGGATAATAATAACAGTTATAGCGATAATAATAATAGTAATAACGATTAATAATAATAGTTGTAGCGATAATAATAATAGGAATAAGGATAATAATAACAGTTATAGCGATAATAATAATAGTAATAAGGATAATAATAATAGTTATAGCGATAATAATAATAGTAATAAGGATAATAATAATAGTTATAAGGATAAAGACAAGAGGAATACGGATATAAAAATAGAATATGGATAATAATAACAGTTATAGCGATAATAATAATAGTAATAACGATTAATAATAATAGTTGTAGCGACAATAATAATAGTAATAAGGATAATAATAACAGTTATAGCGATAATAATAATAGTAATAAGGATAATAATAATAGTTATAAGGATAAAGACAATAGGAATACGGATATAACAATAGAATATGGATAATAATAACTGTTATAGCGATAATAATAATAGTAATAAGGATAATAATAATAGTAATAAGAATAATAATAACAGATATAGCGATAATAATAATAGTAATAAGGATCGTAATAATAGTTATCAGGATAAAGACAAGAGTAATACGGATAGTAACAATAGAATAAGGATAATAATAACAGTTACAGCGACAAGAATAATAGTAAGAAGGATAATAATAATAGTTATAGCGATAATAATAATAATAATAATAAGGATAATAATAATAGTTATAAGGATAAAGACAAGAATAATAGGGATAATAATAATAGTAATTAGAATGCTAATAACAGTTATAGCGATAATAATAATAGTAATAAGGATAATAATAATAGTAAAAGGGATAACGACAAGAGGAATAGAGATAATAATAACAGTTGTAGCGATAATAATAATAGTAATAAGGATAAAGGCAAGAGTAATAAGGATAGTAACAATAGAATAAGGATAATAATAACAGTTATAGCGATAATAATAATAATAATAAGGATACTAATAATAGTTATAAGGATGAAGACATGAGGAATAGGGTTAATAATAATAGTAATAAGAATAATAATAACAGTTTTAGCCATAATAATAATAATAATAATAAGGATAATAATAATAGTTATAGCGATAATAATAATAGTAATAAGGATAATAATAATAATAGTTATAGCGATAATAATAATAGCAATAATTATAATAATAATATTTATGAGGATAAAAACAAGAGGAATAAGGATAGTAACAATATAATAAGGATAATAATAACAGTCATAGCGATAATAATAATAGTAATAAGGATAATAGTAACAGTCATAGCGATAATAATAATAATAATAATAAGGATAATAATAATAGTTATAAGGATAAAGACAAGAATAATAGGGATAATAATAATAGTGATAAGAATATTAATAATAGTTATAGCGATAATAATAATAATAATAATAAGGATAATAATAATAGTAATAAGAATGCTAATAACAGTTATAGCGATAATAATAATAGTAATAAGGATAAAGACAAGAGTAATGCGGATAGTAAGAATAGAATAAGGATAATAATAACAGTAATAATGATAATAATAACATTTATAGCGATAATAATGATAGTAAGATGTATACGAATAATAGTTATAAGGATAGAGAGAAGAGTAATCCGGATAGTAATAATGGAATAAGGATAATAATAACAGTTATAGCGATAATAATAATAGTAATAACGATTAATAATAATAGTTGTAGCGATAATAATAATAGTAATAAGGATAATAATAACAGTTATAGCGATAATAATAATAGTAATAAGGATAATAATAATAGTTATAGCGATAATAATAATAGTAATAAGGATAATAATAATAGTTATAAGGATAAAGACAAGAGGAATACGGATATAACAATAGAATATGGATAATAATAACAGTCATAACGATATTAATAATAATAATAATAAGCATAATAGTAATTGTTATAAGGATAAAAACAAGAATAATAGGGATATTAATAATAGTAATAAGAATACTAATAACAGTTATGGCGATAATAATAATAGTAATAAGGATAATAGTAACAGTCATAGCGATAATAATAATAATAATAATAAGGATAATAATAATAGTTATAAGGATAAAGACAAGAATAATAGGGATAATAATAATAGTAATAAGAATACTAATAACAGTTATAGCGATAATAATAATAGTAATAAGGATAATAATAATACTTAAAAGGATAACGACAAGAGGAATAGAGATATTAATAATAGTAGTAGGAATAGGGATAGTAATAATAGTAATAGGTATAATAATAACAGTTATAGCGATAATAATAATAGTAATAAGGATAAAGGCAAGAGTAATACGGATAGTAACAATAGAATAAGGATAATAATAACAGTTACAGCGACAAGAATAATCGTAATAAGGATAATAATAATAGTTAAAAGGATAACGAAAAGAGGAATAGAGATAATAATAATAGTAATAGGAATAGGGATAGTAATAATAGTAATAGGTATAATAATAACAGTTATAGCGATAATAATAATAGTAATAAGGATAAAGGCAAGAGTAATACGGATAGTAACAATAGAATAAGGATAATAATAACAGTTATAGCGATAATAATAATAATAATAAGGATAATAATAATAGTTATAAGGATGAAGACATGAGGAATAGGGATAGTAACAATAGAATAAGGATAATAATAACAGTTATAGCGATAATAGTAATAGTAATACGAATAATAATAACAATTATAGCGATATAAATAATAGTAATAAGGATAATAATAACAGTTATAGCGATAATAATAATAGTAATAAGGATAATAATAATAGTTATAGCGATAATAATAATAGTAATAAGGATAATAATAATAATAGTTATAGCGATAATAATAATAGTAATAATTATAATAATAATATTTATAAGGATAAAAACAAGAGGAATAAGGGTAGTAACAATATAATAAGGATAATAATAATAGTTATAATTATAAAGACAAGAATAATAGGGATAATAATAATAGTAATAAGAATGCTAATAACAGTTATAGCGATAATAATAATAGTAATAAGGATAAAGGCAAGAGTAATACGGATAGTAACAATAGAATAAGGATAATAATAACAGTAATAATGATAATAATAACATTTATAGCGATAATAATGATAGTAAGATGTATACGAATAATAGTTATAAGGATAGAGAGAAGAGTAATCCGGATAGTAATAATGGAATAAGGATAATAATAACAGTTATAGCGATAATAGTAATAGTAATACGAATAATAATAACAGTTATAGCGATATAAATAATAGTAATAAGGATAATAATAATAGTTATAGCGATAATAATAATAGTAATAAGGACAATAATAATAGTTATAAGGATAAAGACAAGAGGAATACGGATATAAAAATAGAATATGGATAATAATAACAGTTACAGCGATAATAATAATAGTAATAACGATTAATAATAATAGTTGTAGCGATAATAATAATAGTAATAAGGATAATAATAACAGTTATAGCGATAATAATAATAGTAATAACGATTAATAATAATAGTTGTAGCGATAATAATAATAGGAATAAGGATAATAATAACAGTTATAGCGATAATAATAATAGTAATAAGGATAATAATAATAGTTATAGCGATAATAATAATAGTAATAAGGATAATAATAATAGTTATAAGGATAAAGACAAGAGGAATACGGATATAAAAATAGAATATGGATAATAATAACAGTTATAGCGATAATAATAATAGTAATAACGATTAATAATAATAGTTGTAGCGACAATAATAATAGTAATAAGGATAATAATAACAGTTATAGCGATAATAATAATAGTAATAAGGATAATAATAATAGTTATAAGGATAAAGACAATAGGAATACGGATATAACAATAGAATATGGATAATAATAACTGTTATAGCGATAATAATAATAGTAATAAGGATAATAATAATAGTAATAAGAATAATAATAACAGATATAGCGATAATAATAATAGTAATAAGGATCGTAATAATAGTTATCAGGATAAAGACAAGAGTAATACGGATAGTAACAATAGAATAAGGATAATAATAACAGTTACAGCGACAAGAATAATAGTAAGAAGGATAATAATAATAGTTATAGCGATAATAATAATAATAATAATAAGGATAATAATAATAGTTATAAGGATAAAGACAAGAATAATAGGGATAATAATAATAGTAATTAGAATGCTAATAACAGTTATAGCGATAATAATAATAGTAATAAGGATAATAATAATAGTAAAAGGGATAACGACAAGAGGAATAGAGATAATAATAACAGTTGTAGCGATAATAATAATAGTAATAAGGATAAAGGCAAGAGTAATAAGGATAGTAACAATAGAATAAGGATAATAATAACAGTTATAGCGATAATAATAATAATAATAAGGATACTAATAATAGTTATAAGGATGAAGACATGAGGAATAGGGTTAATAATAATAGTAATAAGAATAATAATAACAGTTTTAGCCATAATAATAATAATAATAATAAGGATAATAATAATAGTTATAGCGATAATAATAATAGTAATAAGGATAATAATAATAATAGTTATAGCGATAATAATAATAGCAATAATTATAATAATAATATTTATGAGGATAAAAACAAGAGGAATAAGGATAGTAACAATATAATAAGGATAATAATAACAGTCATAGCGATAATAATAATAGTAATAAGGATAATAGTAACAGTCATAGCGATAATAATAATAATAATAATAAGGATAATAATAATAGTTATAAGGATAAAGACAAGAATAATAGGGATAATAATAATAGTGATAAGAATATTAATAATAGTTATAGCGATAATAATAATAATAATAATAAGGATAATAATAATAGTAATAAGAATGCTAATAACAGTTATAGCGATAATAATAATAGTAATAAGGATAAAGACAAGAGTAATGCGGATAGTAAGAATAGAATAAGGATAATAATAACAGTAATAATGATAATAATAACATTTATAGCGATAATAATGATAGTAAGATGTATACGAATAATAGTTATAAGGATAGAGAGAAGAGTAATCCGGATAGTAATAATGGAATAAGGATAATAATAACAGTTATAGCGATAATAATAATAGTAATAACGATTAATAATAATAGTTGTAGCGATAATAATAATAGTAATAAGGATAATAATAACAGTTATAGCGATAATAATAATAGTAATAAGGATAATAATAATAGTTATAGCGATAATAATAATAGTAATAAGGATAATAATAATAGTTATAAGGATAAAGACAAGAGGAATACGGATATAACAATAGAATATGGATAATAATAACAGTCATAACGATATTAATAATAATAATAATAAGCATAATAGTAATTGTTATAAGGATAAAAACAAGAATAATAGGGATATTAATAATAGTAATAAGAATACTAATAACAGTTATGGCGATAATAATAATAGTAATAAGGATAATAGTAACAGTCATAGCGATAATAATAATAATAATAATAAGGATAATAATAATAGTTATAAGGATAAAGACAAGAATAATAGGGATAATAATAATAGTAATAAGAATACTAATAACAGTTATAGCGATAATAATAATAGTAATAAGGATAATAATAATACTTAAAAGGATAACGACAAGAGGAATAGAGATATTAATAATAGTAGTAGGAATAGGGATAGTAATAATAGTAATAGGTATAATAATAACAGTTATAGCGATAATAATAATAGTAATAAGGATAAAGGCAAGAGTAATACGGATAGTAACAATAGAATAAGGATAATAATAACAGTTACAGCGACAAGAATAATCGTAATAAGGATAATAATAATAGTTAAAAGGATAACGAAAAGAGGAATAGAGATAATAATAATAGTAATAGGAATAGGGATAGTAATAATAGTAATAGGTATAATAATAACAGTTATAGCGATAATAATAATAGTAATAAGGATAAAGGCAAGAGTAATACGGATAGTAACAATAGAATAAGGATAATAATAACAGTTATAGCGATAATAATAATAATAATAATAAGGATAATAATAATAGTTATAAGGATGAAGACATGAGGAATAGGGATAGTAACAATAGAATAAGGATAATAATAACAGTTATAGCGATAATAGTAATAGTAATACGAATAATAATAACAATTATAGCGATATAAATAATAGTAATAAGGATAATAATAATAGTTATAAGGATAAAGACAAGATTAATACGGATATAACAATAGAATATGGACAATAATAACAGTTATAGCGATAATAATAATAGTAATAACGATTAATAATAATAGTTATAGCGATAATAATAATAGTAATAAGGATAATAATAATAGTTATAAGGATGAAGACATGAGGAATAGGGATAATAATAATAGTAATAAGAATAATAATAACAGTTATAGCTATAATAATAATAGTTACAAGAATAATAATAACTGTTATAGCGATATGAATAATAGTATTAAGGATAATAATAATAGTTATAAGTGTAACGACCCTGGACCTAAGTACTGGGAGTTGCAGCGCTCGAGGGGTAAAGAGCGGTATTTACCTACCGAGCGACTCGATTTATTAATAAACTAATATTAAAGATTGTGGGATTCGTGTGGTGTGCGGTTAAGGATTGAAATCCACAAGTCAATACCTTTCAACAATACTATTTATTCAATAAATTATGAATATTAGAAATGGTAACAATTAACAATTAACATAAATAAAGAAAAGAATATATGTGAATAGTAACAATGAACGGCTAACTTGAAAAGAACTAAATAGTTATTGTCGTAATAATGAACAGAAAAATATATATATATATTTTAAATGATACGCGATCGTGAACATTAAATGTGTTCAACAAATAGAATTCGCTAGTTATGGATTTGCGACAAATCCTATCAAGATTCGGTGTTCAAATCTTACTATGCTCCTTTGCAAAAGTTAGTGAGATTCTATATTCCGAGAGTCTAATATTTAGTACTCTGAAATTAACGCAATTACAATATCTAACAAAATTGATGTGGTTTACAATTCGGCGCTATAACAAATCCTACCTAAGTCTGATTGTTTTCGGAGTTTGACTGAATACGCTTTTACAAAGTTGATAATATCAATTTCTGAAATTAACGCAATTCTAACGCGATGTAGTCGACTACGTGATACGCGAATTTTTGACAGAACAATCTCTTTGAATAAATAAGAAAAATGTTTTAATGTTTCAAAGTCCTAAGATTTGAAGTTAATGAACATTTTTATCATTTCGTCGGAACAGTTACTCTTTTAATTATTTGATTCGACAACTAATTGTCCAAGACCCCTTTTTGTCAGATCGTACACTGACACCCAAAACCAGATCGCTTAATTGGGGAGCCTGCTGTTCGCTAGCTACTAGAACGACCCAACGATCAAGAATCAGATGAACAGAATACGTCCAACAGGGTAGAAAATAAAATTGACTTTAATTATAAATCGTAATTGCTCGACTGCCACCCAAAAGACACGGGCTTCAGAGACCAAGCTGCTCAGAATGGGGAGCCTGCTGTTCGCTGGCTACGAAACGACCCAGAGCTAACTCCGAGAATCTGACGGCAAGTTTAGTAATTCGACAGAAATTGCAATATGTATGTGAGTAGCTGAGAGCTCTCGTTCGGATGTCTCGATCTTTCTTGGCGCTGGGGATAGCACTCTCCTGACGGAGTTTCAGATACAAGGCCGTTTGAATGGGGAGCCTGCTGTTCGCTAGCTACTAGAACGACCCAACGATCAAGTATCTAAATGGCGTAAACCCGCTCTTCCAATCAAGAATTGGGAATCTTTCGGCTCTTAATCAGCGAAAACTGTTCCGGATGTATAGACAACGTGTTCGCGGTTTGACTTCTAAAATTGTTCTGCGTCTTTAGACGGTTTTCGGCCGGTCTTATATACTCGAAGACCGTACTTGGCGTTGTCCTTTTCGCACAATTCCTACGGGGATCTATGCTATGTGTTGAAGCATATGATGTCGCGGAATATTCCTAAGAATGATTTTGCGATGTTATCATTTATCTAGTTTAAACGAATAACTTTTTGACTTCGAGTATTGGCATTGCAACTAAACGTAATATTAGCTATTTTGTGTGGAGTGATTGATTTAGATAATTAATGATTTCAATATATTATAATGTGGTCGATTGAGAATATATCTTCCATCTCTCTTTTAGAAATAGCGCGTTAATTCTAAGAAATCCTGAGCTAGCGTCGCGGCACGTAGTATTTACATCGTGTTTCGGAATGTTCCATACGAAACATTCACAGTATAATTCTTATTCAAACAAAATAATATTTGTATTTGATTTTCAATAACGCAACCTAACATATAACTAATTGTCTTCGCGAGTAATAACTTAGATAACATGGTTAACAAAAATATATTCCTTCTATAGAGTATTTATTTAAATAAATGAAATAATAAATGAAATAATAAATGGGTCTGATGTTTTAGTGACATTCAACTAAACATTTAACTAAACAGTCTACATATTTCTTGAAGTAAATAATTATCAAATAAAAATAATATAATAGTCTGTACATTAAGAAAATATAGGTATATGTTACCGACAGTTGAACCAAATTCTATGTTGATTGGCATATTCTAATGTCACGGTCGGTAATAGAAATATTACGGTCGATAATCGAAATTAAGTTGTACCTTTGATTAGCTTCTAGGCGTTAGGAGGATAAGAGAGAAAAAAAAACAAAAAAATTCTTCTGGGACGTTACACCTCCCCCCTTATGTAGATCTCTTGTCCTCGAGAGATGGTTGTCCGGTGGAACGTTTTGCGATGCATCCGCAGCATCGGCATACTTCGTCGTCATTCCGGGGAGAAATAGCGCCTCGTCCAAATAGCCATAGCACTTTGTAGTATTCTCGCCTTGGATCCTTGGGATTCTTGATCCTTTCGTAACTTTCCCAGGGCGGATTGGGTACCTCTACTTCCCTGAGTATCCATTCGGGCTTGGATACCCTCTAATTTTTTTTTTTTTTTTGTTAAATTCCTGAACTCTCTCTAGCCTTACGTATATTTGTGTATTTGGTTACCTGGCTCTTTGCTAGGCCTTTCTTCATCTTCGATTTAAGATTCCGCAGGATTATTCGGCGTCCGGCACGTCGCGACATGTTTACTTGTTTGGTATAGTAACGCGGTTCGCACGCGAAGTTATTAGCATTGTGGCGCGAAATCTCTCCCTCTCTCCCCAAATTTTTTCGAACATATATATATATATATATATACTTATTTTCTCCTTTTCTCTTTCATGATTATTAAGTTAGGGATCTGGGTAATAATTATATTTTCCACTATGTTTTTAGGAAAGTAAAAAAAAAATATTTTATTTTTGGAATATATATATATAAAAAAAAAATTCTTTTCTTTTAACTCATGTTAAAGTAGATCTGATCGCCCCTGCGGACGACCGTGTTTAATTCTACCACGGGGAACGTGGTTACCGCCGACATGAGGGTGCCGTCCTGGTACGCCTCGTTTTCCTCTTCGCCGTGGTGGAAGATCTTGTTTCTGCACTTTACGCAGGCCACGGCGGGGCGGACGTTGCTCAGGCGCCTGTTGCACCTCGCGCACCTTATCCGCTGTTGCACGCGGTCGCGGGTGACGTAATGGTGTACGCCTATGTACATATATACGTGTGCATGTTAATATTAGTGTGAAATGTAGGTTTTTACCCTCTTTGATTAACTTCCTTAGATGTTTGATCCTTGCCTGTATGCCACCAGTGCGGCCTCGCCTCGGGTGCCGCTGGTAGGGCGCACATGATACACAGGCGCCTTCGGTCCGTATTTAATTTGTACGAGAACGAGAGGACCTCGTCCCGCACGCAGACTCCCTGGAGAATATTCTCGGCTACGTTGCTCATTTTTATGTAGTAGATTGGTCACTTGTTAATGAACTACTAAGCTTCGTCCGTTCTGGCTCGTCTTAATGTACTTGTGCGGTGGTTTGAACCCCCCCTCTTCGATTAATTTCCTTGGGATTCGCGTTCATTTCACAATCGGTTCTAGATCTCTTATTGGCAGATAAGCCCGTTTGATCCGATCCTTATGAACGATTCGTTTCCTATTTCGACCCCCTGTTTGTAACTCTATGTTATTGTCTCCTATAGTCCTTGTAATTTTGAAGGGGCCTGAGTATTCCTTCTCTAGTTTGTTTTTCCGCGGTGGGTTTAGAAGGAATACATCCTCACCTGTCTCGTAGTGTTTGGGTCGGATTTTCTTGTCGTAGTAGTATTTCTGACGGTGCTTAGCATTTTTAAGATTATGATGGGCTGTGTTTCGGAGATTGTGTAAAGTTGAAATGAGTTTGTCAACGTAATCAGGGTACGTGCAGATGCTTTCCTCTGCTTGAAAGTTGGATGGTTGGCGTGCTTTTCTTCCGAATACAAGTTCGTGAGGAGTGAATTTGGTGCCCTCGTGGATGCTGGTATTGTATGAGAACATAGCTTGTGGGAGCCATTCGTCCCATTGTTTTTGCTGCGTTATAAAATGTTTTAAATACTCTATCAAGGTTTGATGGCTTCTTTCCAGGGATCCATTAGATTGCGGGTGGAAAGAGGATGTTCTGTATGTTTGAATATGGAAAATTTTTGCTAGCTTCTTCATCAGGGCACTCATAAAGCATGTCCCCTGATCTGTCAGGATGGCTTTCGGACTTCCAAATCTACAGATGAAGTGCTCTGTAAACGCTTTTGCCACATCTTCTGCAGTGATTGATACTATAGGTGCTGCTATTGAGTATTTGGTCAAATTATCTTGGATTGTTAATGTATAGCTGTAACCCCTGGATGTTAAAGGTAATGGTCCTAAAATATCTAATGAGATTTTATCAAATGCATCTATTGGGGTGTCGGTAATGACCATTGGTTCTCTATTTTTTATGCGTACTAATTTGTTTCTTTGGCAGTCTATACAGGTTCTAATGTATTCGGCTACGTCTTTCTTCATGTTCTTCCAGTAGTAGTTGTCTCTGATACGATGGTAAGTCTTTCGTATCCCTTTGTGTCCTCCCATTGGTGTTATATGATTTTCTTTAATTATGGGGACCCTATCTTCGTATACCGGAGTTCTAATATCCCCTGTGCAGAGCGTGGCCTGAATGGGTGTATTGGCAAAGACTATATATATAATTTTCCTAATAATTTTTACGTCAGGTAAGCTAATTTCATTAATATTATATTGTTGGAGTAGCAGAGCAAGTTCTTTTAACGCGTATGGTAATTCTTCTTTTGTTGTTACTGTGATCCCAAATATCCATTGTTTTTTAAATTTAATTTGAGTTATTTTCTTTCCAGGTTGTGTCCTAATTCTTCTTTTTCTAATTAATACTTCGGATTCCGGGTCGAGAGGATTTCCTTGTGGATCCCAAAATACTGCTATTGGTCCTTTTCTTGTCCATAGATGATCTTTTATTTCTATTATGGAGCTCATGGTTTCTTCTGCTATAATTTTGGGTTTTCCAGGTTTGCTTATTACGAGTTGTCCATCTTCTCTTTTGATTTTTATGGGGGTTACTGGTCCTGGCTTTGTGGGACTGGAGACTGAAATTTTTCTTCTTTCAGGGATAACACGAGGAGTTTCTTGTTTACGGGATTCCGAGGAGGAAGAGGGAGCAGCGTCAATTTTGGGAGGATCTCTGAACAGGTGCTTTGGAATTATGGTTTCTTCGTCCAGTTCCTCTATTTCGTCCCCGATGACTATAGGGTCATTTTTTCGCAGTACGAGTGGTGGAGGAGTCTTCCTTTTAAATTCGGAGGGTGGCCGATGTATCTGTACTTGTGTTTCTTGTATCTTTCCTCTATGTTCTTCGTTCGCTCCTGGGTTGACGATTTCTTCGTCCGAATCGTCAGTGTCGTAATAGTTCGACTCGTCGGAGCTTAATTCTTTTTGTATCATTTTCTTCCTTCGTTTATCCGGCAAGGGATCAGAATTTCCATTTTCTCGTGGGCGGGTAGGATATTGATGATGCGTTTTCTTCTTTTTAATTTCCCTCGAACTCGTAGTGGTTGTTGATTCCCGTTGGCGGGTATCGTGTTGGTGCCATTCCTTTTTCTTCTTATTTTTCCCTCTTGTGTCAGAGCTTGTTGCTGATGACCGAGGCCTTTTTGAATCTACTGGGAGTATGGTTGCTTGAACGGGATTACGGGATAGTGCGTCCGTGTTGGCGTTCAAACTTCCTGATTTATATTTTATCTCGTAGTCATATTCGCTGAGCTTGATTCGCCAGCGTAGTAACCTCGACGTAGGATCAGCGACACTGTTTAACCAGACTAGAGGCTTATGGTCCGTAATGAGGAAGAATTTTCTACCATAGACGTATGGGCGGAAATAGTGTACTGCGTACACGATAGCAAGTAGTTCTCGCTCAGTCGTAGAGTACCTAGTTTCTGCAGGGTTGAGAACTCTTGAGGCATAGGAGATTGGTCGGTCCTTCCCTATTTCGCCCTGGCTGAGAATGGCTCCAATTGCTGTCCCTGACGCATCCGTTGTAATATTAAATGGTTTTGAAAAGTCTGGATGCGTTAGGATTGGCTCTTTACATAGACATTCCCTAAGGATTGTAAAGGCTTCCTGTTGGAGTTGGGTCCATTCGAATTTCCGTTCCTTTTTTGTCAAGTCTGACAGCGGTTTGGCTATTTTCGAGAAGTCTTTGATGAATCTTCTATAGTAACCGCACAATCCTAAGAATTGCCTTACGTTTTTCACGGTTCCTGGTACAGGGAATTTTTCGACAGCTTCTATCTTCTTGGGGTCTGGCTTTACTCCGTTTTCATCGATGATATGGCCCAAGTATGTTACTTCCTTTTTTAGAAATTCGCATTTATCGGGCTGCAAGCTGAGGTTGGCGTCTCTTAGTCTCTCCATTAATTTGTCGAATTTAACTTCGTGCTCGTGTAGTGAACTGGCGTAGATCACTATATCGTCCAAATACACGAATACTTCAATTCCTTGAAGTCCTGATAGCACGTTGTCCATTAGTCTTTGAAAAGTGGCTGGCGCGTTCTTTAGTCCGAACGGCATTCTGTTGAACTCGTAGTGGCCATAGGGTGTGGAGAACGCCGTCTTAACTTTGTCGTCGGGATGCATCGGAATTTGGTGGAAGCCAGATTTTAAGTCGAAAATGGAAAAGTATTTGGCACTTCCCAATTGGTCCAGTATGTCAGTAATATTAGGAAGTGGGTAAGCGTCTCCGATGGTCTTTTCGTTTAATTTTCTAAAGTCAATTACTAGTCTCCATTTCTTTTTGCCTTGCGAATCTTCTTTCTTCGGGACGATCCATAAAGGTGAGTTGTAGGGTGATGTGGAGTTTTCGATGATTCCCTTCTGTAGAAGGTCGTCTATTTGCCTGTTGATTTCTTCTTTATGGAATTGGGGGTAACGATACTGCTTTACGTTAATAGGCGCATCGTCGGTAGTAACAATACGGTGATGTACTTTGTTAGTCGCTTCTAAGTTTTCTTCTGGTAGATTAAATCTGTCTGCGTGTTTTCTGATTAATTTCTCGACGTTGGATTTTTCTTCGGAATTTAAGTGATCTAGCCGTAATAATTTAAATAGTTGTTGTATCCTGGGAGTGTCTTGAGATGGTAAATTTTCAATAGGTGATACATCGAATGATTGGAGCTCTACCTCTGGCATGGTAATTTTTATGCTTTCGGAGGAAACGTTAATTGCGTAAATGAATGCTACTCCATTTCTATTAGTGACTACAGCATTGCCAAGATGCAAGTTCGGGTGAATATTTAATTTTGGGACGTAACCGGTGCTAACATTTGTGTTTAGGATTTTGATTGGGATTACGTCTCGTTCCCTAGCTTTTATGTGAATTATTGGTTCTTCGAATGGTATGGTGAAGTCTTTAGTGATTATCACAGATTTTTGATAATTTATTATTGCCCCGGTGTTTCGGAAGAAATCGTTCCCTAGGATCCCCTCTTGTATTATCGGCAAATTCTCTGCTACGTGTAGAATCGTCTCCGCGTCGAATATCTTCAATTTGATGTAGCCTATTGTAGAAATTGTTCCCTCAGTTATTCCACTTAATTGCAAGCAAACGTCCGTATAGATGTGAGTAGGATGTAGCAAGGAAGATTTCTTAATTAAGTTGAGGTCTGAACCCGTATCTATCATGAACTTGGCTATTCCTGATTCAAAATTTTTATGGCTCACTTCTATACTTGGAGGCTTCTTAATGATTTTACCAGGTACGATGAGATTCGTGGTGCTACGTACCTGCGCATTTTTCCTATCTTCGTATGCCTTTTTTCGGCATTGTTCGATTGTGTGCCCGATGTTTTTACAAAATGAGCAAGTAGGCGGAGGAGGTTTGCTTATCGGAGGCCTTCTGAGAATATCTGGGTTGGCTGTTTGGCTATTTGGATTCGGGGCTCTATACTGTGGTCCCGGTTGTTCCTGACTAGTTCCTCTCCAAGGTCTTGTCTGCTGGTTCGTATTTCGGCAATCCTGAGTCCTATGCCCTAGTCTTTGGCAATTTCGACAGAATTGTTGTTGCCATTGTACCCTAGCCGTTTGTTGAGTTCCTGACATGTAGTTTGGACGCTTATAACTAATTACTCGAGAATAGTCTTCAGCCATTTTTAATCTAAATTGACTCTCCCTAAACTCGGCCTCTGCTAAGATTGTCGCGCTAATCGCATCATTTAAGTAAATGTATTCATGGCAACGCAGTCTACTATAAATTTCTGGTCTTAGACCGGTTAAGAATGTTCTAATTGCGTTATTTTCTGCAGTTTTATTGTATTGGTGAGCTAAATTGGGTTGTTCTAACTCGTTGCAATTTTTGATTTGTAGAAGGAGACTTGATACGCGGCTACTATAATCTACTACAGCTTCGTTTGGCATTTGTGCCATTTTAGATAAATCCCCGTATAGTTGATATGATGTATGTAAAGGGGCGAAACGTGATTTTAGTACTGAAATTAATTCGTCTACCGTGTTGTAATCGCCACTTGCGATAACTCGTGACGCTTGACCAAATAACTTATTCTTAATTAGTTGTACTAAACCGTACTCAGCGTGAGGCGAAATAATACTTTGGGCGTTTAAACAACTTTTCTTAAACTGATACAGTGGGATGTTGTGGCCGTCGAAAGGAGGCACTATATCCGCGGCGTCCCGTATGCTAATCTGAGGGGAAGAGCGAGAAGCGCTCTCGATTGGGATTTCTACTTCGTTCTGCATCGTAAATTGCTAAATCTAACGTAATTTAATTAATTAATATATATATATATTATGTATATGTATAACTAATACTATTTATTATTTTTTTTTTTCTCTTTTTATATATTTTATTTCCTATATATATACTTTTCCTGCGTCTTATTTATTACCCTAGAATGAATGGTCTTGACCTCCGCAGAGAAGTATTCTCTTTACCACGCAAGAGATCAGTGACACGTATCTGCAGCTACGTTCAATAATCTTATTCTCGCTTGGAATCCCACCGCTGTCACCAAAAATTTATTTTTCTATATAATAACGTGTAACGACCCTGGACCTAAGTACAGGGAGTTGCAGCGCTCGAGGGGTAAAGAGCGGTATTTACCTACCGAGCGACTCGATTTATTAATAAACTAATATTAAAGATTGTGGGATTCGTGTGGTGTGCGGTTAAGGATTGAAATCCACAAGTCAATACCTTTCAACAATACTATTTATTCAATAAATTATGAATATTAGAAATGGTAACAATTAACAATTAACATAAATAAAGAAAAGAATATATGTGAATAGTAACAATGAACGGCTAACTTGAAAAGAACTAAATAGTTATTGTCGTAATAATGAACAGAAAAATATATATATATATTTTAAATGATACGCGATCGTGAACATTAAATGTGTTCAACAAATAGAATTCGCTAGTTATGGATTTGCGACAAATCCTATCAAGATTCGGTGTTCAAATCTTACTATGCTCCTTTGCAAAAGTTAGTGAGATTCTATATTCCGAGAGTCTAATATTTAGTACTCTGAAATTAACGCAATTACAATATCTAACAAAATTGATGTGGTTTACAATTCGGCGCTATAACAAATCCTACCTAAGTCTGATTGTTTTCGGAGTTTGACTGAATACGCTTTTACAAAGTTGATAATATCAATTTCTGAAATTAACGCAATTCTAACGCGATGTAGTCGACTACGTGATACGCGAATTTTTGACAGAACAATCTCTTTGAATAAATAAGAAAAATGTTTTAATGTTTCAAAGTCCTAAGATTTGAAGTTAATGAACATTTTTATCATTTCGTCGGAACAGTTACTCTTTTAATTATTTGATTCGACAACTAATTGTCCAAGACCCCTTTTTGTCAGATCGTACACTGACACCCAAAACCAGATCGCTTAATTGGGGAGCCTGCTGTTCGCTAGCTACTAGAACGACCCAACGATCAAGAATCAGATGAACAGAATACGTCCAACAGGGTAGAAAATAAAATTGACTTTAATTATAAATCGTAATTGCTCGACTGCCACCCAAAAGACACGGGCTTCAGAGACCAAGCTGCTCAGAATGGGGAGCCTGCTGTTCGCTGGCTACGAAACGACCCAGAGCTAACTCCGAGAATCTGACGGCAAGTTTAGTAATTCGACAGAAATTGCAATATGTATGTGAGTAGCTGAGAGCTCTCGTTCGGATGTCTCGATCTTTCTTGGCGCTGGGGATAGCACTCTCCTGACGGAGTTTCAGATACAAGGCCGTTTGAATGGGGAGCCTGCTGTTCGCTAGCTACTAGAACGACCCAACGATCAAGTATCTAAATGGCGTAAACCCGCTCTTCCAATCAAGAATTGGGAATCTTTCGGCTCTTAATCAGCGAAAACTGTTCCGGATGTATAGACAACGTGTTCGCGGTTTGACTTCTAAAATTGTTCTGCGTCTTTAGACGGTTTTCGGCCGGTCTTATATACTCGAAGACCGTACTTGGCGTTGTCCTTTTCGCACAATTCCTACGGGGATCTATGCTATGTGTTGAAGCATATGATGTCGCGGAATATTCCTAAGAATGATTTTGCGATGTTATCATTTATCTAGTTTAAACGAATAACTTTTTGACTTCGAGTATTGGCATTGCAACTAAACGTAATATTAGCTATTTTGTGTGGAGTGATTGATTTAGATAATTAATGATTTCAATATATTATAATGTGGTCGATTGAGAATATATCTTCCATCTCTCTTTTAGAAATAGCGCGTTAATTCTAAGAAATCCTGAGCTAGCGTCGCGGCACGTAGTATTTACATCGTGTTTCGGAATGTTCCATACGAAACATTCACAGTATAATTCTTATTCAAACAAAATAATATTTGTATTTGATTTTCAATAACGCAACCTAACATATAACTAATTGTCTTCGCGAGTAATAACTTAGATAACATGGTTAACAAAAATATATTCCTTCTATAGAGTATTTATTTAAATAAATGAAATAATAAATGAAATAATAAATGGGTCTGATGTTTTAGTGACATTCAACTAAACATTTAACTAAACAGTCTACATATTTCTTGAAGTAAATAATTATCAAATAAAAATAATATAATAGTCTGTACATTAAGAAAATATAGGTATATGTTACCGACAGTTGAACCAAATTCTATGTTGATTGGCATATTCTAATGTCACGGTCGGTAATAGAAATATTACGGTCGATAATCGAAATTAAGTTGTACCTTTGATTAGCTTCTAGGCGTTAGGAGGATAAGAGAGAAAAAAAAACAAAAAAATTCTTCTGGGACGTTACACTTATAACTATTATTCGTATACATCTTACAATCATTATTATCGCTATAACTATTATTATTATCCTTATTACTATTATTTATATCGCTATAACTGTTATTATTACTCGTATTACTATTATTATTATCGCTCTAACTGTTATTATAATCCTACTTCTATTGTGACTATCCGTATTACTCATGTCTTTATCCTTATAACTATTATTATTATCCTTATTACTGTTATTATTATCGCTATGACTGTTATTATTATTCTTCTTACTATTATTATTATGCCTATTCTTGTTGTCTTTATCCTTATAACTATTATTATTATCCGTATTTCTCTTGTCTTTATCCTTATAACTGTTATTATTATCCCTATTACTACTACTATTATCGCTACAACTATTATTATTATCCTTATTACTATTATTGTTATCGCCATAACTGTTATTATTATTCTTATTACTATTATTATCATCCCTATTATTCTTGTCTTTATCCTTATAACTATTATCATTATCCTTATTATTATTATTATTACCGCTATAGCTGTTATTATTATCCTTATTACTATTATTATTATCGCTATAACTGTTATTATTATTCTTATTACTATTATTATTATCCCTATTCCCTTTGTCTTTATTCTTATAACTATTATCATTATCCTTATTACTATTACTATTATCGCTCTAACTGTTATTATAATCCTACTTCTATTGTTACTATCCTTATTTCTCTTGTCTTTATCCTTATAACTATTATTATTATCCTTATTACTATTATTATTATCGCTACAACTATTATTATTATCCTTATTACAATTATTATTATCGCTATAACTGTTATTATTATTCTTATTAGTATCATTATTATCCCTATTCCCCTTGTCCTTATTCTTATAACTATTATCATTATCCTTATTATTATTATTATTGTCGCTATAACTGTTATTATTATTCTTATTACTATTATTATTATCGCTATTACTGTCACTATTATTCTTATAACTATTATTATTATCGATATTCCTCATGTCTTTATCCTTATAATTATTATTATTATCCTTATTATTATTATTATTGTCGCTATAACTGTTATTATTATTCCTATTACTATTATTACTATCCCTATTCCTATTACTATTATTATTATCCTTATAATTATGACTATTATCGCTATTACTGTTATTATTATTCCTATTACTATTATTACTATCCCTATTCCTATTACTATCATTATTATCCCTATTCCCCTTGTCCTTATTCTTATAACTATTATCATTATCCTTATTATTATTATTATTGTCGCTATAACTGTTATTATTATTCTTATTACTATTATTATTATCGCTATTACTGTCACTATTATTCTTATAACTATTATTATTATCGATATTCCTCATGTCTTTATCCTTATAATTATTATTATTATCCTTATTATTATTATTATTGTCGCTATAACTGTTATTTTTATTCCTATTACTATTATTACTATCCCTATTCCTATTACTATTATTATTATCCCTATTCCTCTTGTCTTTATCCTTTTAACTATTATTATTATCCTTATAATTATGACTATTATCGCTATTACTGTTATTATTATTCCTATTACTATTATTACTATCCCTATTCCTATTACTATTATTATTATCCCTATTCCTCTTGTCTTTATTCTTATAACTATTATCATTATCCTTATTACTATTACTATTGTCGCTCTAACTGTTATTATTATCCTTATTCTATTGTGACTATCCGTATTACTCATGTCTTTATCCTGATAACTATTATTATTATCCTTATTACTGTTATTATTATCGCTATGACTGTTATTATTATTCTCCTTACTATTATTATTATGCCTATTCTTGTTGTCTTTATCCTTATAACTATTATTATTATCCGTATTTCTCTTGTCTTTATCCTTGTAACTGTTATTATTATCCCTATTACTACTACTATTATCGCTACGACTGTTATTATTATTCTTATTACTATTATTATTATCCCTTTTCCTCATGTCTTTATCCTTATAATTATTATTGTTATCCTTATTATTATTATTATTGTCGCTATAACTGTTATTATTATTCCTATTACTATTATTACTACCCCTTTTCCAATTACTATTATTATTATCCCTATTCCTCTTGTCTTTATTCTTATAACTATTATCATTATCCTTATTACTATTATTATTATCGCTACAACTATTATTATTATCCTAATTACTATTATTATTATCGCTTATAACTGTTATTAATATCCTTATTACTATTATTTATATAGCTATAACTGTTATTATTATTCTTGTTACTATTATTATTATCGCTATAACTGTTATTATTATTCTTATTCTATTGTTACTAACCGTATTATTCTTGCCTTTATCCTTATAACTATTATTATAATCCTTATTACTATTATTATTATCGCTATAGCTGTTATTATTATCCTTATTCTACTGTTACTATCCGTGTTACTCTTGCCTTTATCCTTATAACTTTATTATTAACCTTATTACCATTATTATTATCGCTACAACTGTTATTATTATCCTTTTTACTATTATTATTATCGCTATAACTGTTATTATTATTCTTATTCTATTGTTACTAACCGTATTATTCTTGCCTTTATCCTTATAACTATTATTATAATCCTTATTACTATTATTATTATCGCTATAGCTGTTATTATTATCCTTGTTATTATTATTATTATCGCTATAACTGTTATTATTATTCTTGTAACTATTATTATTATCGCTATAACTGTTATTATTATCCTTATTCTACTGTTACTATCCGTGTTACTCTTGCCTTTATCCTTATAACTTTATTATTAACCTTATTACTATTATTATTATCCCTGTTCCCCTTGTCTTTAGTCTTATAACTATTATCATTATCCTTATTGTTATTATTATTATCGCTATAACTGTTATTATTATCCATATTCTATTTTTATATCCGTTTTACTCTTGTCTTTATCCTTATAACTATTATTGTTATCCTTATTACTATTATTATTATCGCTATAACTGTTATTATTATTCTTATTTCTATTGTGACTATCTTATTTCTCTTGTCTGTATCCTTTTAACTATTATTGTTATCCTTTTTACTATTATTATTATCGCTATACATGTTATTAGTATTCTTATTACTATTATTATTATCCCTATTATTCTTGTCTTTATCCTTATAACTATTATTATTATTCTTCTTCTTCTTATTATTATTATTATTATTATTATCGCTATAACTGTTATTAGTATGCTTATTACTATTATTATTATCCCTATTATTCTTGTCTTTTTCCTTATAACTATTATTATTATCCTTATTATTATTATTATTATTATCGCTATGACTGTTATTATTATCCTTATTACTATTGTTATTATCGCTATAACTGTTATTATTATACTTATTCTATTGTTACTATCCTTATTCCTCTTGTCTTTATAGTTATAACTATTATTATTATCCTTATTACTATTATTATTATCGCTATAACTATTATTATTATCCTTATTACTATGATTATTATCGCTATAACTGTTATTATTATCCATATTCTATTGTTATATCCGTATTACTCTTGTCTTTATCCTTATAACTATTATTATTATCCTTATTACTATTATATATATCGCTATAACTGTTATTATTATTCGTATTACTATTACTATTATCGCTATAACTGTTATTATTATCCTTATTCCATTATTACTATCCGTATTACTCATCTATTTATCCTTATAACTATTATTCGTATACATCTTACAATCATTATTATCGCTATAACTATTATTATTATCCTTATTACTATTATTTATATCGCTATAACTGTTATTATTACTCGTATTACTATTATTATTATCGCTCTAACTGTTATTATTATCCTTATTCTATTGTTACTATCCGTATTATTCTTGTCTTTATCCTTATAACTATTATTCCTATACATCTTACTATTATTATTATCGCTATAAATGTTATTATTATCATTATTACTGTTATTATTATCTCTATTATTCTTGTCTTTATGCCTATAACTATTATTATTATCCTTATTATTGTTATTATTATTATCGCTATGACTGTTATTATTATCCTTATTACTATTATTATTATCGCTATAACTGTTATTATTATTCCTATTACTATTATTACTATCCCTATTCCTATTACTATTATTATTATCTCTATTCCTCTTGTCTGTATCCTTTTAACTATTATTGTTATCCTTTTTACTATTATTATTATCGCTATAACTGTTATTATTATTCTTATTCTATTGTAACTAACCGTATTATTCTTGCCTTTATCCTTATAACTATTATTATAATCCTTATTACTATTATTATTATCGCTATAGCTGTTATTATTATCCTTGTTATTATTATTATTATCGCTATAACTGTTATTATTATTCTTGTAACTATTATTATTATCGCTATAACTGTTATTATTATCCTTATTCTACTGTTACTATCCGTGTTACTCTTGCCTTTATCCTTATAACTTTATTATTAACCTTATTACCATTATTATTATCGCTATAACTGTTATTATTATCCTTATTACTATTATTATCTTCGCTATAACTGTTATTATTATTCTTCTTCATATTATTATTATCGCTATAACTGTTATTATTATTATTATTATTATTATCATTATTATCGCTATAACTGTTATTATTATTCTTGTTAATATTATTATCCTTATTCTATTGTTACTATCCTTATTCCTCTTGTCTTTATCCTTATAAATATTATTATTATCCCTATTCCTCATGTCTTTATCCTTATAATTATTATTATTATTATTATTATTCTCGCTATAACTGTTATTATTATTCCTATTACTATTATTACTATCCCTATTCCTATTCCTATTATTATTATCCCTATTCCTCTTGCATTTATCACTTTAACTATTATTATTATCCTTATAATTATTATTATTATCGCTATTACTGTTATTATTATTCCTATTACTATTATTACTATCCCTATTAGTATTACTATTATTATTATCCCTATTCCTCTTGTCTTTATTCTTATAACTATTATCATTATCCTTATTACTATTACTATTATCGCTCTAACTGTTATTATTATCCTTATTCTATTGTGACTATCCGTATTACTCATGTCTTTATCCTTATAACTATTATTATTATCCTTATTACTATTATTATTATCGCTATAACTGTTATTATTATCCTTATTCTATTTTTTCTATCCGTATTACTCTTGCCTTTATCCTTATTACTATTATGATTATCGCTATAACTGTTATTATTATTCCTATTACTATTATTACTATCCCTATTCCTCTTGTCTTTATCCTTTTAACTATTATTATTATCCTTATTACTATTATTATTATCGCTATAACTGTTATTAGTATGCGTATTACTATTATTATTATCCCTATTATTCTTGTCTTTTTCCTTATAACTATTATTCTTATCCTTATTATTATTATTATTATTATCGCTATGGCTGTTATTATTATCCTTATTACTATTATTATTATCGCTATAACTGCTTTTATTATCCTTATTCTATTGTTACTATCCCTATTACCCTTGCCTTTATCCTTATAACTATTATTAGTATCCTTATTACTACTATTATTATCGCTATAACTATTATTATTATCCTTATTACTATGATTATTATCGCTATAACTGTCATTATTATCCATATTCTATTTTTATATCCGTATTACTCTTGTCTTTATAATAATAACTATTATTATTATCCTTATTATTATTATTATTATCGTTATAACTACTATTATTATCCTTATTACTATTATTATCATCGCTATAACTGTTATTATTATTCTTATTATTATTATTATTATCGCTATAACTGTTATTATTATTATTATTATTATTATTATTATTATTATTATTATTATCGCTATAACTGTTATTATTATTCATATTAATATTATTATAATCGCTATAACTGTTATTATTATCCCTATTCTATTGTTACTATCCATATTACTCTTGTCTTTATCCGTATAACTATTATTATTATCCTCATTACTATTATTATTATCCCTCTTCCTCTTGTCTTTCTCCTTATAACTATTATTATTATCCTTATTACTATTATTATTATCCTTATTACTATTATTATTATCCTTATTACTATTATTATTATCCTTATTATTATTATTATTGTTATCGCTATAACTGTTATTTATGGCCTTATTACTATTATTATCATCGCTATAACTGTAATTATTATTCTTCTTCATATTATTATTATCGCTATAACTGTTATTATTATTCTTATTATTATTATTATTACCGCTATAACTGTTATTATTATCCTTATTCTATTGTTACTATCCGTATTACTGTTGTCTTTATCCTTATAACCATTATTATTAATCCTTATTACTATTATTATTATCTCTATAACTGTTATTATTATTCTTATTTCTATTGTTACTATCCTTATTCCCTTTGTCTTTATTCTTATAACGATTATCATTATCCTTGTTACTATTACTATTGTCGCTCTAACTGTTATTATTATCCTTCTTCTATTGTGACTATCCGTATTACTCATGTCTTTATCCTTATAACTATTATTATAATCCTTATTACTATTATTATTATCGCTATAGCTGTTATTATTATCCTTGTTATTATTATTATTATCGCTATAACTGTTATTATTATTCTTATTACTATTATTATTATCCCTATTCCTCATGTCTTTATCCTTATAATTATTATTATTATCCTTATTATTATTATTATTGTCGCTATAACTGTTATTATTATTCTTATTACTATTATTATTATCCCTATTCCCCTTGTCTTTATTCTTATAACTATTATCATTATCGTTATTATTATTATTATTATCGCTATTACTGTCATTATTATTCTTATTACTATTATTATTATCCCTATTCCTCATGTCTTTATCCTTATAATTATTATTATTATCCTTATTATTATTATTATTGTCGCTATAACTGTTATTATTATTCCTATTACTATTATTACTATCCCTATTCCTATTACTATTATTATTATCCCTATTCCTCTGGTCTTTATTCTTATAACTATTATCATTATCCTTATTACTATTACTATTATCGCTCTAACTGTTATTATTATCCTTATTCTATTGTGACTATCCGTATTACTCATGTCTTTATCCTTATAACTATTATTATTATCCTTATTACTATTATTATTATCGCTATAGCTGTTATTATTATCCTCGTTATTATTATTATTATCGCTATAACTGTTATTATTATTCTTGTAACTATTATTATTATCGCTATAACTGTTATTATTATCCTTATTACTATTATTATCATCGCTATAACTGTTATTATTATTCTTCTTCATATTATTGTTATCGCTATAACTGTTATTATTATTCTTATTACTATTATTATCATCCCTATTATTCTTGTCTTTATCCTTATAACTATTATCATTATCCTTATTATTATTATTATTACCGCTATAACTGTTATTATTATTCTTGTTAATATTATTATCCTTATTCTATTGTTACTATCCTTATTCCTCTTGTCTTTATCCTTATAAATATTATTATTATCCCTATTCCTCATGTCTTTATCCTTATAATTATTATTATTATTATTATTATTGTCGCTATAACTGTTATTATTATTCCTATTACTATTATTACTATCCCTATTCCTATTACTATTATTATTATCCCTATTCCTCTTGTCTTTATCATTTTAACTATTATTATTATCCTTATAATTATTATTATTATCGCTATTACTGTTATTATTATTCCTATTACTATTATTACTATCCCTATTCCTATTACTATTATTATTATCCCTATTCCTCTTGTCTTTATTCTTATAACTATTATCATTATCCTTATTACTATTACTATTATCGCTCTAACTGTTATTATTATCCTTATTCTATTGTGACTATCTGTATTACTCATGTCTTTATCCTTATAACTATTATTATTATCCTTATTACTATTATTATTATCGCTATAACTGTTATTATTATCCTTATTCTATTTTTTCTATCCGTATTACTCTTGCCTTTATCCTTATTACTATTATGATTATCGCTATAACTGTTATTATTATTCCTATTACTATTATTACTATCCCTATTCCTATTACTATTATTATTATCCCTATTCCTCTTGTCTTTATCCTTTTAACTATTATTATTATCCTTATTACTATTATTATTATCGCTATAACTGTTATTAGTATGCTTATTACTATTATTATTATCCCTATTATTCTTGTCTTTTTCCTTATAACTATTATTATTATCCTTATTATTATTATTATTATTATCGCTATGACTGTTATTATTATCCTTATTACTATTGTTATTATCGCTATAACTGTTATTATTATACTTATTCTATTGTTACTATCCTTATTCCTCTTGTCTTTATAGTTATAACTATTATTATTATCCTTATTACTATTATTATTATCGCTATAACTATTATTATTATCCTTATTACTATGATTATTATCGCTATAACTGTTATTATTATCCATATTCTATTGTTATATCCGTATTACTCTTGTCTTTATCCTTATAACTATTATTATTATCCTTATTACTATTATATATATCGCTATAACTGTTATTATTATTCGTATTACTATTACTATTATCGCTATAACTGTTATTATTATCCTTATTCCATTATTACTATCCGTATTACTCTTCTATTTATCCTTATAACTATTATTCGTATACATCTTACAATCATTATTATCGCTATAACTATTATTATTATCCTTATTACTATTATTTATATCGCTATAACTGTTATTATTATTCTTGTAACTATTATTATTATCGCTATAACTGTTATTATTATCCTTATTCTACTGTTACTATCCGTGTTACTCTTGCCTTTATCTTTATAACTTTATTATTATCCTTATTACCATTATTATTATCGCTACAACTGTTATTATTATCCTTATTACTATTATTATCATCGCTATAACTGTTATTATTATTCTTCTTCATATTATTATTATCGCTATAACTGTTATTATTATTCTTATTATTATTATTGTTATCGCTATAACTGTTATTATTATTCTTGTAACTATTATTATTATCGCTATAACTGTTATTATTATCCTTATTCTACTGTTACTATCCGTGTTACTCTTGCCTTTATCTTTATGACTTTATTATTATCCTTATTACCATTATTATTATCGCTACAACTGTTATTATTATCCTTATTACTATTATTATCATCGCTATAACTGTTATTATTATTCTTCTTCATATTATTATTATCGCTATAACTGTTATTATTATCCTTATTCTATTGTTACTATCCGTATTACTCTTGTCTTTATCCTTATAACTATTATTATCATCCTTATTACTATTATTATTATCACTATATCTGTTATTGTTATTCTTATTGCTATTACTATTATCCCTATTATTCTTGTCTTTATCCTTATAAGTATTATTATTATCCTTATTACTATTATTATTATCGCTATAAATGTTATTATTATCATTATTACTGTTATTATTATTCTTATTACTATTATTATTATCTCTATTTCTCTTGTCTTTGTCCTTATAACTATTATTATTATCCTTATTATTATTATTATTATTATCGCTATAACTGTTTTTATTATCCATATTCTATTGTTACTATCCGTATTATTCTTGTCTTTATCCTTATAACTATTATTATTATCCTTATTACTATTATTATTATCGCTATAACTGTTATTATTATTCTTATTATTGATATTATTATCCATATTCCTCTTGTCATTATCCTTATTACTATTATTATTATCCTTATTATTATTATTATTGTTATCGCTATAACTGTTATTATTGTCCTTATTACTATTATTATCATCGCTATAACTGTTTATATTATTCTTATTATTATTATTATTATCTCTATAACTGTTATTATTATCCTTATTACTATTATTATTATCGCTACAACTATTATTATTAATCGTTATTACTATTATTATTATCGCTACAACTATTATTATTATCCTTATTACTATTATTGTTATCGCCATAACTGTTATTATTATTCTTATTACTATTATTATCATCCCTATTATTCTTGTCTTTATCCTTATAACTATTATCATTATCCTTATTATTATTATTATTACCGCTATAGCTGTTATTATTATCCTTATTACTATTATTATTATCGCTATAACTGTTATTATTATTCTTATTACTATTATTATTATCCCTATTCCCTTTGTCTTTATTCTTATAACTATTATCATTATCCTTATTACTATTACTATTATCGCTCTAACTGTTATTATAATCCTACTTCTATTGTGACTATCCGTATTACTCATGTCTTTATCCTTATAACTATTATTATTATCCTTATTACTGTTATTATTATCGCTATGACTGTTATTATTATTCTCCTTACTTTTATTATTATGCCTATTCTTGTTGTCTTTATCCTTATAACTATTATTATTATCCGTATTTCTCTTGTCTTTATCCTTATAACTGTTATTATTATCCCTATTACTACTACTATTATCGCTACAACTATTATTATTATCCTTATTACTATTATTGTTATCGCCATAACTGTTATTATTATTCTTATTACTATTATTATCATCCCTATTATTCTTGTCTTTATCCTTATAACTATTATCATTATCCTTATTATTATTATTATTACCGCTATAGCTGTTATTATTATCCTTATTACTATTATTATTATCGCTATAACTGTTATTATTATTCTTATTACTATTATTATTATCCCTATTCCCTTTGTCTTTATTCTTATAACTATTATCATTATCCTTATTACTATTACTATTATCGCTCTAACTGTTATTATAATCCTACTTCTATTGTTACTATCCTTATTTCTCTTGTCTTTATCCTTATAACTATTATTATTATCCTTATTACTATTATTATTATCGCTACAACTATTATTATTATCCTTATTACAATTATTATTATCGCTATAACTGTTATTATTATTCTTATTAGTATCATTATTATCCCTATTCCCCTTGTCCTTATTCTTATAACTATTATCATTATCCTTATTATTATTATTATTGTCGCTATAACTGTTATTATTATTCTTATTACTATTATTATTATCGCTATTACTGTCACTATTATTCTTATAACTATTATTATTATCGATATTCCTCATGTCTTTATCCTTATAATTATTATTATTATCCTTATTATTATTATTATTGTCGCTATAACTGTTATTATTATTCCTATTACTATTATTACTATCCCTATTCCTATTACTATTATTATTATCCCTATTCCTCTTGTCTTTATCCTTTTAACTATTATTATTATCCTTATAATTATGACTATTATCGCTATTACTGTTATTATTATTCCTATTACTATTATTACTATCCCTATTCCTATTACTATCATTATTATCCCTATTCCCCTTGTCCTTATTCTTATAACTATTATCATTATCCTTATTATTATTATTATTGTCGCTATAACTGTTATTATTATTCTTATTACTATTATTATTATCGCTATTACTGTCACTATTATTCTTATAACTATTATTATTATCGATATTCCTCATGTCTTTATCCTTATAATTATTATTATTATCCTTATTATTATTATTATTGTCGCTATAACTGTTATTTTTATTCCTATTACTATTATTACTATCCCTATTCCTATTACTATTATTATTATCCCTATTCCTCTTGTCTTTATCCTTTTAACTATTATTATTATCCTTATAATTATGACTATTATCGCTATTACTGTTATTATTATTCCTATTACTATTATTACTATCCCTATTCCTATTACTATTATTATTATCCCTATTCCTCTTGTCTTTATTCTTATAACTATTATCATTATCCTTATTACTATTACTATTGTCGCTCTAACTGTTATTATTATCCTTATTCTATTGTGACTATCCGTATTACTCATGTCTTTATCCTGATAACTATTATTATTATCCTTATTACTGTTATTATTATCGCTATGACTGTTATTATTATTCTCCTTACTATTATTATTATGCCTATTCTTGTTGTCTTTATCCTTATAACTATTATTATTATCCGTATTTCTCTTGTCTTTATCCTTGTAACTGTTATTATTATCCCTATTACTACTACTATTATCGCTACGACTGTTATTATTATTCTTATTACTATTATTATTATCCCTTTTCCTCATGTCTTTATCCTTATAATTATTATTGTTATCCTTATTATTATTATTATTGTCGCTATAACTGTTATTATTATTCCTATTACTATTATTACTACCCCTTTTCCAATTACTATTATTATTATCCCTATTCCTCTTGTCTTTATTCTTATAACTATTATCATTATCCTTATTACTATTATTATTATCGCTACAACTATTATTATTATCCTAATTACTATTATTATTATCGCTTATAACTGTTATTAATATCCTTATTACTATTATTTATATAGCTATAACTGTTATTATTATTCTTGTTACTATTATTATTATCGCTATAACTGTTATTATTATTCTTATTCTATTGTTACTAACCGTATTATTCTTGCCTTTATCCTTATAACTATTATTATAATCCTTATTACTATTATTATTATCGCTATAGCTGTTATTATTATCCTTATTCTACTGTTACTATCCGTGTTACTCTTGCCTTTATCCTTATAACTTTATTATTAACCTTATTACCATTATTATTATCGCTACAACTGTTATTATTATCCTTTTTACTATTATTATTATCGCTATAACTGTTATTATTATTCTTATTCTATTGTTACTAACCGTATTATTCTTGCCTTTATCCTTATAACTATTATTATAATCCTTATTACTATTATTATTATCGCTATAGCTGTTATTATTATCCTTGTTATTATTATTATTATCGCTATAACTGTTATTATTATTCTTGTAACTATTATTATTATCGCTATAACTGTTATTATTATCCTTATTCTACTGTTACTATCCGTGTTACTCTTGCCTTTATCCTAATAACTTTATTATTAACCTTATTACTATTATTATTATCCCTGTTCCCCTTGTCTTTAGTCTTATAACTATTATCATTATCCTTATTGTTATTATTATTATCGCTATAACTGTTATTATTATCCATATTCTATTTTTATATCCGTTTTACTCTTGTCTTTATCCTTATAACTATTATTGTTATCCTTATTACTATTATTATTATCGCTATAACTGTTATTATTATTCTTATTTCTATTGTGACTATCTTATTTCTCTTGTCTGTATCCTTTTAACTATTATTGTTATCCTTTTTACTATTATTATTATCGCTATACATGTTATTAGTATTCTTATTACTATTATTATTATCCCTATTATTCTTGTCTTTATCCTTATAACTATTATTATTATTCTTCTTCTTCTTATTATTATTATTATTATTATTATCGCTATAACTGTTATTAGTATGCTTATTACTATTATTATTATCCCTATTATTCTTGTCTTTTTCCTTATAACTATTATTATTATCCTTATTATTATTATTATTATTATCGCTATGACTGTTATTATTATCCTTATTACTATTGTTATTATCGCTATAACTGTTATTATTATACTTATTCTATTGTTACTATCCTTATTCCTCTTGTCTTTATAGTTATAACTATTATTATTATCCTTATTACTATTATTATTATCGCTATAACTATTATTATTATCCTTATTACTATGATTATTATCGCTATAACTGTTATTATTATCCATATTCTATTGTTATATCCGTATTACTCTTGTCTTTATCCTTATAACTATTATTATTATCCTTATTACTATTATATATATCGCTATAACTGTTATTATTATTCGTATTACTATTACTATTATCGCTATAACTGTTATTATTATCCTTATTCCATTATTACTATCCGTATTACTCATCTATTTATCCTTATAACTATTATTCGTATACATCTTACAATCATTATTATCGCTATAACTATTATTATTATCCTTATTACTATTATTTATATCGCTATAACTGTTATTATTACTCGTATTACTATTATTATTATCGCTCTAACTGTTATTATTATCCTTATTCTATTGTTACTATCCGTATTATTCTTGTCTTTATCCTTATAACTATTATTCCTATACATCTTACTATTATTATTATCGCTATAAATGTTATTATTATCATTATTACTGTTATTATTATCTCTATTATTCTTGTCTTTATGCCTATAACTATTATTATTATCCTTATTATTGTTATTATTATTATCGCTATGACTGTTATTATTATCCTTATTACTATTATTATTATCGCTATAACTGTTATTATTATTCCTATTACTATTATTACTATCCCTATTCCTATTACTATTATTATTATCTCTATTCCTCTTGTCTGTATCCTTTTAACTATTATTGTTATCCTTTTTACTATTATTATTATCGCTATAACTGTTATTATTATTCTTATTCTATTGTAACTAACCGTATTATTCTTGCCTTTATCCTTATAACTATTATTATAATCCTTATTACTATTATTATTATCGCTATAGCTGTTATTATTATCCTTGTTATTATTATTATTATCGCTATAACTGTTATTATTATTCTTGTAACTATTATTATTATCGCTATAACTGTTATTATTATCCTTATTCTACTGTTACTATCCGTGTTACTCTTGCCTTTATCCTTATAACTTTATTATTAACCTTATTACCATTATTATTATCGCTATAACTGTTATTATTATCCTTATTACTATTATTATCTTCGCTATAACTGTTATTATTATTCTTCTTCATATTATTATTATCGCTATAACTGTTATTATTATCCTTATTCTATTGTTACTATCCGTATTACTCTTGTCTTTATCCTTATAACTATTATTATCATCCTTATTACTATTATTATTATCACTATATCTGTTATTGTTATTCTTATTGCTATTACTATTATCCCTATTATTCTTGTCTTTATCCTTATAAGTATTATTATTAACCTTATTACTATTATTATTATCGCTATAAATGTTATTATTATCATTATTACTGTTATTATTATTCTTATTACTATTATTATTATCTCTATTTCTCTTGTCTTTGTCCTTATAACTATTATTATTATCCTTATTATAATTATTATTATTATCGCTATAACTGTTTTTATTATCCATATTCTATTGTTACTATCCGTATTATTCTTGTCTTTATCCTTATAACTATTATTATTATCCTTATTACTATTATTATTATCGCTATAACTGTTATTATTATTCTTATTATTGATATTATTATCCATATTCCTCTTGTCATTATCCTTATTACTATTATTATTATCCTTATTATTATTATTATTGTTATCGCTATAACTGTTATTATTGTCCTTATTACTATTATTATCATCGCTATAACTGTTTATATTATTCTTATTATTATTATTATTATCTCTATAACTGTTATTATTATCCTTATTACTATTATTATTATCGCTACAACTATTATTATTAATCGTTATTACTATTATTATTATCGCTACAACTATTATTATTATCCTTATTACTATTATTGTTATCGCCATAACTGTTATTATTATTCTTATTACTATTATTATCATCCCTATTATTCTTGTCTTTATCCTTATAACTATTATCATTATCCTTATTATTATTATTATTACCGCTATAGCTGTTATTATTATCCTTATTACTATTATTATTATCGCTATAACTGTTATTATTATTCTTATTACTATTATTATTATCCCTATTCCCTTTGTCTTTATTCTTATAACTATTATCATTATCCTTATTACTATTACTATTATCGCTCTAACTGTTATTATAATCCTACTTCTATTGTGACTATCCGTATTACTCATGTCTTTATCCTTATAACTATTATTATTATCCTTATTACTGTTATTATTATCGCTATGACTGTTATTATTATTCTCCTTACTATTATTATTATGCCTATTCTTGTTGTCTTTATCCTTATAACTATTATTATTATCCGTATTTCTCTTGTCTTTATCCTTATAACTGTTATTATTATCCCTATTACTACTACTATTATCGCTACAACTATTATTATTATCCTTATTACTATTATTGTTATCGCCATAACTGTTATTATTATTCTTATTACTATTATTATCATCCCTATTATTCTTGTCTTTATCCTTATAACTATTATCATTATCCTTATTATTATTATTATTACCGCTATAGCTGTTATTATTATCCTTATTACTATTATTATTATCGCTATAACTGTTATTATTATTCTTATTACTATTATTATTATCCCTATTCCCTTTGTCTTTATTCTTATAACTATTATCATTATCCTTATTACTATTACTATTATCGCTCTAACTGTTATTATAATCCTACTTCTATTGTTACTATCCTTATTTCTCTTGTCTTTATCCTTATAACTATTATTATTATCCTTATTACTATTATTATTATCGCTACAACTATTATTATTATCCTTATTACAATTATTATTATCGCTATAACTGTTATTATTATTCTTATTAGTATCATTATTATCCCTATTCCCCTTGTCCTTATTCTTATAACTATTATCATTATCCTTATTATTATTATTATTGTCGCTATAACTGTTATTATTATTCTTATTACTATTATTATTATCGCTATTACTGTCACTATTATTCTTATAACTATTATTATTATCGATATTCCTCATGTCTTTATCCTTATAATTATTATTATTATCCTTATTATTATTATTATTGTCGCTATAACTGTTATTATTATTCCTATTACTATTATTACTATCCCTATTCCTATTACTATTATTATTATCCCTATTCCTCTTGTCTTTATCCTTTTAACTATTATTATTATCCTTATAATTATGACTATTATCGCTATTACTGTTATTATTATTCCTATTACTATTATTACTATCCCTATTCCTATTACTATCATTATTATCCCTATTCCCCTTGTCCTTATTCTATATAACTATTATCATTATCCTTATTATTATTATTATTGTCGCTATAACTGTTATTATTATTCTTATTACTATTATTATTATCGCTATTACTGTCACTATTATTCTTATAACTATTATTATTATCGATATTCCTCATGTCTTTATCCTTATAATTATTATTATTATCCTTATTATTATTATTATTGTCGCTATAACTGTTATTTTTATTCCTATTACTATTATTACTATCCCTATTCCTATTACTATTATTATTATCCCTATTCCTCTTGTCTTTATCCTTTTAACTATTATTATTATCCTTATAATTATGACTATTATCGCTATTACTGTTATTATTATTCCTATTACTATTATTACTATCCCTATTCCTATTACTATTATTATTATCCCTATTCCTCTTGTCTTTATTCTTATAACTATTATCATTATCCTTATTACTATTACTATTGTCGCTCTAACTGTTATTATTATCCTTATTCTATTGTGACTATCCGTATTACTCATGTCTTTATCCTGATAACTATTATTATTATCCTTATTACTGTTATTATTATCGCTATGACTGTTATTATTATTCTCCTTACTATTATTATTATGCCTATTCTTGTTGTCTTTATCCTTATAACTATTATTATTATCCGTATTTCTCTTGTCTTTATCCTTGTAACTGTTATTATTATCCCTATTACTACTACTATTATCGCTACGACTGTTATTATTATTCTTATTACTATTATTATTATCCCTTTTCCTCATGTCTTTATCCTTATAATTATTATTGTTATCCTTATTATTATTATTATTGTCGCTATAACTGTTATTATTATTCCTATTACTATTATTACTACCCCTTTTCCAATTACTATTATTATTATCCCTATTCCTCTTGTCTTTATCCTTTACTTATTATCATTATCCTTATTACTATTATTATTATCGCTACAACTATTATTATTATCCTAATTACTATTATTATTATCGCTTATAACTGTTATTAATATCCTTATTACTATTATTTATATAGCTATAACTGTTATTATTATTCTTGTTACTATTATTATTATCGCTATAACTGTTATTATTATTCTTATTCTATTGTTACTAACCGTATTATTCTTGCCTTTATCCTAATAACTATTATTATAATCCTTATTACTATTATTATTATCGCTATAGCTGTTATTATTATCCTTATTCTACTGTTACTATCCGTGTTACTCTTGCCTTTATCCTTATAACTTTATTATTAACCTTATTACCATTATTATTATCGCTACAACTGTTATTATTATCCTTTTTACTATTATTATTATCGCTATAACTGTTATTATTATTCTTATTCTATTGTTACTAACCGTATTATTCTTGCCTTTATCCTTATAACTATTATTATAATCCTTATTACTATTATTATTATCGCTATAGCTGTTATTATTATCCTTGTTATTATTATTATTATCGCTATAACTGTTATTATTATTCTTGTAACTATTATTATTATCGCTATAACTGTTATTATTATCCTTATTCTACTGTTACTATCCGTGTTACTCTTGCCTTTATCCTTATAACTTTATTATTAACCTTATTACTATTATTATTATCCCTGTTCCCCTTGTCTTTAGTCTTATAACTATTATCATTATCCTTATTGTTATTATTATTATCGCTATAACTGTTATTATTATCCATATTCTATTTTTATATCCGTTTTACTCTTGTCTTTATCCTTATAACTATTATTGTTATCCTTATTACTATTATTATTATCGCTATAACTGTTATTATTATTCTTATTTCTATTGTGACTATCTTATTTCTCTTGTCTGTATCCTTTTAACTATTATTGTTATCCTTTTTACTATTATTATTATCGCTATACATGTTATTAGTATTCTTATTACTATTATTATTATCCCTATTATTCTTGTCTTTATCCTTATAACTATTATTATTATTCTTCTTCTTCTTATTATTATTATTATTATTATTATCGCTATAACTGTTATTAGTATGCTTATTACTATTATTATTATCCCTATTATTCTTGTCTTTTTCCTTATAACTATTATTATTATCCTTATTATTATTATTATTATTATCGCTATGACTGTTATTATTATCCTTATTACTATTGTTATTATCGCTATAACTGTTATTATTATACTTATTCTATTGTTACTATCCTTATTCCTCTTGTCTTTATAGTTATAACTATTATTATTATCCTTATTACTATTATTATTATCGCTATAACTATTATTATTATCCTTATTACTATGATTATTATCGCTATAACTGTTATTATTATCCATATTCTATTGTTATATCCGTATTACTCTTGTCTTTATCCTTATAACTATTATTATTATCCTTATTACTATTATATATATCGCTATAACTGTTATTATTATTCGTATTACTATTACTATTATCGCTATAACTGTTATTATTATCCTTATTCCATTATTACTATCCGTATTACTCATCTATTTATCCTTATAACTATTATTCGTATACATCTTACAATCATTATTATCGCTATAACTATTATTATTATCCTTATTACTATTATTTATATCGCTATAACTGTTATTATTACTCGTATTACTATTATTATTATCGCTCTAACTGTTATTATTATCCTTATTCTATTGTTACTATCCGTATTATTCTTGTCTTTATCCTTATAACTATTATTCCTATACATCTTACTATTATTATTATCGCTATAAATGTTATGATTATCATTATTACTGTTATTATTATCTCTATTATTCTTGTCTTTATGCCTATAACTATTATTATTATCCTTATTATTGTTATTATTATTATCGCTATGACTGTTATTATTATCCTTATTACTATTATTATTATCGCTATAACTGTTATTATTATTCCTATTACTATTATTACTATCCCTATTCCTATTACTATTATTATTATCTCTATTCCTCTTGTCTGTATCCTTTTAACTATTATTGTTATCCTTTTTACTATTATTATTATCGCTATAACTGTTATTATTATTCTTATTCTATTGTAACTAACCGTATTATTCTTGCCTTTATCCTTATAACTATTATTATAATCCTTATTACTATTATTATTATCGCTATAGCTGTTATTATTATCCTTGTTATTATTATTATTATCGCTATAACTGTTATTATTATTCTTGTAACTATTATTATTATCGCTATAACTGTTATTATTATCCTTATTCTACTGTTACTATCCGTGTTACTCTTGCCTTTATCCTTATAACTTTATTATTAACCTTATTACCATTATTATTATCGCTATAACTGTTATTATTATCCTTATTACTATTATTATCTTCGCTATAACTGTTATTATTATTCTTCTTCATATTATTATTATCGCTATAACTGTTATTATTATTATTATTATTATTATTATTATTATCGCTATAACTGTTATTATTATTCTTGTTAATATTATTATCCTTATTCTATTGTTACTATCCTTATTCCTCTTGTCTTTATCCTTATAAATATTATTATTATCCCTATTCCTCATGTCTTTATCCTTATAATTATTATTATTATTATTATTATTCTCGCTATAACTGTTATTATTATTCCTATTACTATTATTACTATCCGTATTCCTATTCCTATTGTTATTATCCCTATTCCTCTTGCATTTATCACTTTAACTATTATTATTATCCTTATAATTATTATTATTATCGCTATTACTGTTATTATTATTCCTATTACTATTATTACTATCCCTATTAGTATTACTATTATTATTATCCCTATTCCTCTTGTCTTTATTCTTATAACTATTATCATTATCCTTATTACTATTACTATTATCGCTCTAACTGTTATTATTATCCTTATTCTATTGTGACTATCCGTATTACTCATGTCTTTATCCTTATAACTATTATTATTATACTTATTACTATTTTTATTATCGCTATAACTGTTATTATTATCCTTATTCTATTTTTTCTATCCATATTACTCTTGCCTTTATCCTTATTACTATTATGATTATCGCTATAACTGTTATTATTATTCCTATTACTATTATTACTATCCCTATTCCTATTACTATTATTATTATCCCTATTCCTCTTGTCTTTATCCTTTTAACTATTATTATTATCCTTATTACTATTATTATTATCGCTATAACTGTTATTAGTATGCGTATTATTATTATTATTATCCCTATTATTCTTGTCTTTTTCCTTATAACTATTATTCTTATCCTTATTATTATTATTATTATTATTATCGCTATGGCTGTTATTATTATCCTTATTACTATTATTATTATCGCTATAACTGCTTTTATTATCCTTATTCTATTGTTATATCCTTATTCCTCTTGTCTTTATAGTTATAACTATTATTATTATCCTTATTACTATTATTATTATCGCTATAACTATTATTATTATCCTTATTACTATGATTATTATCGCTATAACTGTTATTATTATCCATATTCTATTGTTATATCCGTATTACTCTTGTCTTTATCCTTATAACTATTATTATTATCCTTATTACTATTATATATATCGCTATAACTGTTATTATTATTCGTATTACTATTACTATTATCGCTATAACTGTTATTATTATCCTTATTCCATTATTACTATCCGTATTACTCTTCTATTTATCCTTATAACTATTATTCGTTTACATCGTACAATCATTATTATCGCTATAACTATTATTATTATCCTTATTACTATTATTTATATCGCTATAACTGTTATTATTACTCGTATTACTATTATTATTATCGCTCTAACTGTTATTATTATCCTTATTCTATTGTTACTATCCGTATTATTCTTGTCTTTATCCTTATAACTATTATTCCTATACATCTTACTATTATTATTATCGCTATAAATGTTATTATTATCATTATTACTGTTATTATTATCTCTATTATTCTTGTCTTTATGCCTATAACTATTATTATTATCCTTATTATTGTTATTATTATTATCGCTATGACTGTTATTATTATCCTTATTACTATTATTATTATCGCTATAACTGTTATTATTATTCCTATTACTATTATTACTATCCCTATTCCTATTACTATTATTATTATCTCTATTCCTCTTGTCTGTATCCTTTTAACTATTATTGTTATCCTTTTTACTATTATTATTATCGCTATAACTGTTATTATTATTCTTATTCTATTGTTACTAACCGTATTATTCTTGCCTTTATCCTTATAACTATTATTATAATCCTTATTACTATTATTATTATCGCTATAGCTGTTATTATTATCCTTGTTATTATTATTATTATCGCTATAACTGTTGTTATTATTCTTGTAACTATTATTATTATCGCTATAACTGTTATTATTATCCTTATTCTACTGTTACTATCCGTGTTACTCTTGCCTTTATCCTTATAACTTTATTATTAACCTTATTACCATTATTATTATCGCTACAACTGTTATTATTATCCTTATTACTATTATTATCTTCGCTATAACTGTTATTATTATTCTTCTTCATATTATTATTATCGCTATAACTGTTATTATTATTATTATTATTATTATTATTATCGCTAAAACTGTTATTATTATTCTTGTTAATATTATTATCCTTATTCTATTGTTACTATCCTTATTCCTCTTGTCTTTATCCTTATAAATATTATTATTATCCCTATTCCTCATGTCTTTATCCTTATAATTATTATTATTATTATTATTATTCTCGCTATAACTGTTATTATTATTCCTATTACTATTATTACTATCCCTATTCCTATTCCTATTATTATTATCCCTATTCCTCTTGCATTTATCACTTTAACTATTATTATTATCCTTATAATTATTATTATTATCGCTATTACTGTTATTATTATTCCTATTACTATTATTACTATCCCTATTAGTATTACTATTATTATTATCCCTATTCCTCTTGTCTTTATTCTTATAACTATTATCATTATCCTTATTACTATTACTATTATCGCTCTAACTGTTATTATTATCCTTATTCTATTGTGACTATCCGTATTACTCATGTCTTTATCCTTATAACTATTATTATTATCCTTATTACTATTATTATTATCGCTATAACTGTTATTATTATCCTTATTCTATTTTTTCTATCCGTATTACTCTTGCCTTTATCCTTATTACTATTATGATTATCGCTATAACTGTTATTATTATTCCTATTACTATTATTACTATCCCTATTCCTCTTGTCTTTATCCTTTTAACTATTATTATTATCCTTATTACTATTATTATTATCGCTATAACTGTTATTAGTATGCGTATTACTATTATTATTATCCCTATTATTCTTGTCTTTTTCCTTATAACTATTATTCTTATCCTTATTATTATTATTATTATTATCGCTATGGCTGTTATTATTATCCTTATTACTATTATTATTATCGCTATAACTGCTTTTATTATCCTTATTCTATTGTTACTATCCTTATTCCTCTTGTCTTTATAGTTATAACTATTATTATTATCCTTATTACTATTATTATTATCGCTATAACTATTATTATTATCCTTTTTACTATTATTATTATCGCTATAACTGTTATTATTATCCATATTCTATTGTTATATCCGTATTACTCTTGTCTTTATCCTTATAACTATTATTATTATCCTTATTACTATTATATATATCGCTATAAATGTTATTATTATCATTATTACTGTTATGATTAATCTTATTACTATTATTATTATCTCCATTTCTCTTGTCTTTGTCCTTATAACTATTATTATTATCCTTATTATTATTATTATTATTATCGCTATAACTGTTATTATTATCCTTATTCTATTATTACTATCCCCATTACTCTTGCCTTTATCCTTATAACTATTATTATTATCCTTATTACTATTATTATTATCCCTGTTCCCCTTGTCTTTATCCTTATAACTATTATTGTTATCCTTATTACTATTATTATTATCGCTATAACTGTTATTATTATTCTTATTTCTATTGTGACTATCTTATTTCTCTTGTCTGTATCCTTTTAACTATTATTGTTATCCTTTTTACTATTATTATTATCGCTATTATTCTTGTCTTTATCCTTATAACTATTATTATTATTCTTATTATTATTATTATTATTATTATTATCGCTATAACTGTTATTAGTATGCTTATTACTATTATTATTATCCCTATTATTCTTGTCTTTTTCCTTATAACTATTATTATTATCCTTATTATTATTATTATTATTATCGCTATGACTGTTATTATTATCCTTATTACTATTGTTATTATCGCTATAACTGTTATTATTATACTTATTCTATTGTTACTATCCTTATTCCTCTTGTCTTTATAGTTATAACTATTATTATTATCCTTATTACTATTATTTATATCGCTATAACTGTTATTATTACTCGTATTACTATTATTATTATCGCTCTAACTGTTATTATTATCCTTATTCTATTGTTACTATCCGTATTATTCTTGTCTTTATCCTTATAACTATTATTCCTATACATCTTACTATTATTATTATCGCTATAAATGTTATTATTATCATTATTACTGTTATTATTATCTCTATTATTCTTGTCTTTATGCCTATAACTATTATTATTATCCTTATTATTGTTATTATTATTATCGCTATAACTGTTATTATTATTCTTATTCTATTGTTACTAACCGTATTATTCTTGCCTTTATCCTTATAACTATTATTATAATCCTTATTACTATTATTATTATCGCTATAGCTGTTATTATTATCCTTGTTATTATTATTATTATCGCTATAACTGTTATTATTATTCTTGTAACTATTATTATTATCGCTATAACTGTTATTATTATCCTTATTCTACTGTTACTATCCGTGTTACTCTTGCCTTTATCCTTATAACTTTATTATTAACCTTATTACCATTATTATTATCGCTACAACTGTTATTATTATCCATATTCTATTGTTATATCCGTATTACTCTTGTCTTTATCCTTATAACTATTATTATTATCCTTATTACTATTATATATATCGCTATAAATGTTATTATTATCATTATTACTGTTATGATTAATCTTATTACTATTATTATTATCTCCATTTCTCTTGTCTTTGTCCTTATAACTATTATTATTATCCTTATTACTATTATTATTATTATCGCTATAACTGTTATTATTATCCTTATTCTATTATTACTATCCCCATTACTCTTGCCTTTATCCTTATAACTATTATTATTATCCTTATTACTATTATTATTATCCCTGTTCCCCTTGTCTTTATCCTTATAACTATTATTGTTATCCTTATTACTATTATTATTATCGCTATAACTGTTATTATTATTCTTATTTCTATTGTGACTATCTTATTTCTCTTGTCTGTATCCTTTTAACTATTATTGTTATCCTTTTTACTATTATTATTATCGCTATTATTCTTGTCTTTATCCTTATAACTATTATTATTATTCTTATTATTATTATTATTATTATTATTATCGCTATAACTGTTATTAGTATGCTTATTACTATTATTATTATCCCTATTATTCTTGTCTTTTTCCTTATAACTATTATTATTATCCTTATTATTATTATTATTATTATCGCTATGACTGTTATTATTATCCTTATTACTATTGTTATTATCGCTATAACTGTTATTATTATACTTATTCTATTGTTACTATCCTTATTCCTCTTGTCTTTATAGTTATAACTATTATTATTATCCTTATTACTATTATTTATATCGCTATAACTGTTATTATTACTCGTATTACTATTATTATTATCGCTCTAACTGTTATTATTATCCTTATTCTATTGTTACTATCCGTATTATTCTTGTCTTTATCCTTATAACTATTATTCCTATACATCTTACTATTATTATTATCGCTATAAATGTTATTATTATCATTATTACTGTTATTATTATCTCTATTATTCTTGTCTTTATGCCTATAACTATTATTATTATCCTTATTATTGTTATTATTATTATCGCTATGACTGTTATTATTATCCTTATTACTATTATTATTATCGCTATAACTGTTATTATTATTCCTATTACTATTATTACTATCCCTATTCCTATTACTATTCCTCTCTATTCCTCTTGTCTGTATCCTTTTAACTATTATTGTTATCCTTTTTACTATTATTATTATCGCTATAACTGTTATTATTATTCTTATTCTATTGTTACTAACCGTATTATTCTTGCCTTTATCCTTATAACTATTATTATAATCCTTATTTCTATTATTATTATCGCTATAACTGTTATTATTATTCCTATTACTATTATTACTATCCCTATTCCTATTACTATTATTATTATCCCTATTCCTCTTGTCTTTATCATTTTAACTATTATTATTATCCTTATAATTATTATTATTATCGCTATTACTGTTATTATTATTCCTATTACTATTATTACTATCCCTATTCCTATTACTATTATTATTATCCCTATTCCTCATATCTTTATCCTTATAATTATTATTATTATCCTTATTATTATTATTATTGTCGCTATAACTGTTATTATTATTCCTATTACTATTATTACTATCCCTATTCCTATTACTATTATTATTATCCCTATTCCTCTTGTCTTTATCCTTTTAACTATTATTATTATCCTTATAATTATTACTATTATCGCTATTACTGTTATTATTATTCCTATTACTATTATTACTATCCCTATTCCTATTACTATAATTATTATCCCTATTCCTCTTGTCTTTATTCTTATAACTATTATCATTATCCTTATTACTATTACTATTATCGCTCTAACTGTTATTATTATCCTTATTCTATTGTGACTATCCGTATTACTCATGTCTTTATCCTTATAACTATTATTATTATCCTTATTACTGTTATTATTATCGCTATGACTGTTATTATTATTCTCCTTACTATTATTATTATGCCTATTCTTGTTGTCTTTATCCTTATAACTATTATTATTATCCGTATTTCTCTTGTCTTTATCCTTGTAACTGTTATTATTATCCCTATTACTACTACTATTATCGCTACGACTGTTATTATTATTCTTATTACTATTATTATTATCCCTTTTCCTCATGTCTTTATCCTTATAATTATTATTGTTATCCTTATTATTATTATTATTGTCGCTATAACTGTTATTATTATTCCTATTACTATTATTACTATCCCTTTTCCAATTACTATTATTATTATTCCTATTCCTCTTGTCTTTATTCTTATAACTATTATCATTATCCTTATTACTATTATTATTATCGCTACAACTATTATTATTATCCTAATTACTATTATTATTATCGCTTATAACTGTTATTATTATCCTTATTACTATTATTTATATCGCTATAACTGTTATTATTATTCTTGTTACTATTATTATTATCGCTATAACTGTTATTATTATTCTTATTCTATTGTTACTAACCGTATTATTCTTGCCTTTATCCTTATAACTATTATTATAATCCTTATTACTATTATTATTATCGCTATAGCTGTTATTATTATCCTTATTCTACTGTTACTATCCGTGTTACTCTTGCCTTTATCCTTATAACTTTATTATTAAACTTATTACCATTATTATTATCGCTACAACTGTTATTATTATCCTTATTACTATTATTATCATCGCTATAACTCTTATTATTATTCTTCTTCATATTATTATTATCGCTATAACTGTTATTATTATTATTATTATTATTATTATTATCGCTATAACTGTTATTATTATTCTTGTTAATATTATTATCCTTATTCTATTGTTACTATCCTTATTCCTCTTGTCTTTATCCTTATAAATATTATTATTATCCCTATTCCTCATGTCTTTATCCTTATAATTATTATTAGTATTATTATTATTGTCGCTATAACTGTTATTATTATTCCTATTACTATTATTACTATCCCTATTCCTATTACTATTATTATTATCCCTATTCCTCTTGTCTTTATCATTTTAACTCTTATTATTATCCTTATAATTATTATTATTATCGCTATTACTGTTATTATTATTCCTATTACTATTATTACTATCCCTATTCCTATTACTATTATTATTATCCCTATTCCTCTTGTCTTTATTCTTATAACTATTATCATTATCCTTATTACTATTACTATTATCGCTATAACTGTTATTATTATCCTTATTCTATTGTGACTATCCGTATTACTCATGTCTTTATCCTTATAACTATTATTATTATCCATATTACTATTATTATTATCGCTATAACTGTTATTATTATCCTTATTCTATTTTTTCTATCCGTATTACTCTTGCCTTTATCCTTATTACTATTATGATTATCGCTATAACTGTTATTATTATTCCTATTACTATTATTACTATCCCTATTCCTATTACTATTATTATTATCCCTATTCCTCTTGTCTTTATCCTTTTAACTATTATTATTATCCTTATTACTATTATTATTATCGCTATAACTGTTATTAGTATGCTTATTAGTATTATTATTATCCCTATTATTCTTGTCTTTTTCCTTATAACTATTATTCTTATCCTTATTATTATTATTATTATTATCGCTATGGCTGTTATTATTATCCTTATTACTATTATTATTATCGCTATAACTATTATTATTATCCTTTTTACTATTATTATTATCGCTATAACTGTTATTATTATCCATATTCTATTGTTATATCCGTATTACTCTTGTCTTTATCCTTATAACTATTATTATTATCCTTATTACTATTATATATATCGCTATAAATGTTATTATTATCATTATTACTGTTATGATTAATCTTATTACTATTATTATTATCTCCATTTCTCTTGTCTTTGTCCTTATAACTATTATTATTATCCTTATTATTATTATTATTATTATCGCTATAACTGTCATTATTATCCTTATTCTATTATTACTATCCCCATTACTCTTGCCTTTATCCTTATAACTATTATTATTATCCTTATTACTATTATTATTATCCCTGTTCCCCTTGTCTTTAGTCTTATAACTATTATCATTATCCTTATTATTATTATTATTATCGCTATAACTGTTATTATTATCCATATTCTATTTTTATATCCGTTTTACTCTTGTCTTTATCCTTATAACTATTATTGTTATCCTTATTACTATTATTATTATCGCTATAACTGTTATTATTATTCTTATTTCTATTGTGACTATCTTATTTCTCTTGTCTGTATCCTTTTAACTATTATTGTTATATTTTTACTATTATTATTATCGCTATACATGTTATTAGTATTCTTATTACTATTATTATTATCCCTATTATTCTTGTCTTTTTCCTTATAACTATTATTATTATCCTTATTATTATTATTATTATTATCGCTATGACTGTTATTATTATCCTTATTACTATTGTTATTATCGCTATAACTGTTATTATTATACTTATTCTATTGTTACTATCCTTATTCCTCTTGTCTTTATAGTTATAACTATTATTATTATCCTTATTACTATTATTATTATCGCTATAACTATTATTATTATCCTTATTACTATGATTATTATCGCTATAACTGTTATTATTATCCATATTCTATTGTTATATCCGTATTACTCTTGTCTTTATCCTTATAACTATTATTATTATCCTTATTACTATTATATATATCGCTATAACTGTTATTATTATTCGTATTACTATTACTATTATCGCTACAACTGTTATTATTATCCTTATTCCATTATTACTATCCGTATTACTCTTCTATTTATCCTTATAACTATTATTCGTATACATCTTACAATCATTATTATCGCTATAACTATTATTAATATCCTTATTACTATTATTTATATCGCTATAACTGTTATTATTACTCGTATTACTATTATTATTATCGCTCTAACTGTTATTATTATCCTTATTCTATTGTTACTATCCGTATTATTCTTGTCTTTATCCTTATAACTATTATTCCTATACATCTTACTATTATTATTATCGCTATAAATGTTATTATTATCATTATTACTGTTATTATTATCTCTATTATTCTTGTCTTTATGCCTATAACTATTATTATTATCCTTATTATTGTTATTATTATTATCGCTATGACTGTTATTATTATCCTTATTACTATTATTATTATCGCTATAACTGTTATTATTATTCCTATTACTATTATTACTATCCCTATTCCTATTACTATTCCTCTCTATTCCTCTCTATTCCTCTTGTCTGTATCCTTTTAACTATTATTGTTATCCTTTTTACTATTATTATTATCGCTATAACTGTTATTATTATTCTTATTCTATTGTTACTAACCGTATTATTCTTGCCTTTATCCTTATAACTATTATTATAATCCTTATTACTATTATTATTATCGCTATAACTGTTATTATTATTCCTATTACTATTATTACTATCCCTATTCCTCTTGTCTTTATCCTTTTAACTATTATTATTATCCTTATAATTATTACTATTATCGCTATTACTGTTATTATTATTCCTATTACTATTATTACTATCCCTATTCCTATTACTATAATTATTATCCCTATTCCTCTTGTCTTTATCCTTTTAACTATTATTATTATCCTTATAATTATTACTATTATCGCTATTACTGTTATTATTATTCCTATTACTATTATTACTATCCCTATTCCTATTACTATAATTATTATCCCTATTCCTCTTGTCTTTATTCTTATAACTATTATCATTATCCTTATTACTATTACTATTATCGCTCTAACTGTTATTATTATCCTTATTCTATTGTGACTATCCGTATTAGTCATGTCTTTATCCTTATAACTATTATTATTATCCTTATTACTGTTATTATTATCGCTATGACTGTTATTATTATTCTCCTTACTATTATTATTATGCCTATTCTTGTTGTCTTTATCCTTATAACTATTATTATTATCCGTATTTCTCTTGTCTTTATCCTTGTAACTGTTATTATTATCCCTATTACTACTACTATTATCGCTACGACTGTTATTATTATTCTTATTACTATTATTATTATCCCTTTTCCTCATGTCTTTATCCTTATAATTATTATTGTTATCCTTATTATTATTATTATTGTCGCTATAACTGTTATTATTATTCCTATTACTATTATTACTATCCCTTTTCCAGTTACTATTATTATTATCCCTATTCCTCTTGTCTTTATTCTTATAACTATTATCATTATCCTTATTACTATTATTATTATCGCTACAACTATTATTATTATCCTAATTACTATTATTATTATCGCTTATAACTGTTATTATTATCCTTATTACTATTATTTATATCGCTATAACTGTTATTATTATTCTTGTTACTATTATTATTATCGCTATAACTGTTATTATTATTCTTATTCTATTGTTACTAACCGTATTATTCTTGCCTTTATCCTTATAACTATTATTATAATCCTTATTACTATTATTATTATCGCTATAGCTGTTATTATTATCCTTATTCTACTGTTACTATCCGTGTTACTCTTGCCTTTATCCTTATAACTTTATTATTAAACTTATTACCATTATTATTATCGCTACAACTGTTATTATTATCCTTATTACTATTATTATCATCGCTATAACTGTTATTATTATTCTTCTTCATATTATTATTATCGCTATAACTGTTATTATTATTATTATTATTATTATTATTATTATCGCTATAACTGTTATTATTATTCTTGTTAATATTATTATCCTTATTCTATTGTTACTATCCTTATTCCTCTTGTCTTTATCCTTATAAATATTATTATTATCCCTATTCCTCATGTCTTTATCCTTATAATTATTATTAGTATTATTATTATTGTCGCTATAACTGTTATTATTATTCCTATTACTATTATTACTATCCCTATTCCTATTACTATTATTATTATCCCTATTCCTCTTGTCTTTATCATTTTAACTCTTATTATTATCCTTATAATTATTATTATTATCGCTATTACTGTTATTATTATTCCTATTACTATTATTACTATCCCTATTCCTATTACTATTATTATTATCCCTATTCCTCTTGTCTTTATTCTTATAACTATTATCATTATCCTTATTACTATTACTATTATCGCTATAACTGTTATTATTATCCTTATTCTATTGTGACTATCCGTATTACTCATGTCTTTATCCTTATAACTATTATTATTATCCATATTACTATTATTATTATCGCTATAACTGTTATTATTATCCTTATTCTATTTTTTCTATCCGTATTACTCTTGCCTTTATCCTTATTACTATTATGATTATCGCTAAAACTGTTATTATTATTCCTATTACTATTATTACTATCCCTATTCCTATTACTATTATTATTATCCCTATTCCTCTTGTCTTTATCCTTTTAACTATTATTATTATCCTTATTACTATTATTATTATCGCTATAACTGTTATTAGTATGCTTATTACTATTATTATTATCCCTATTATTCTTGTCTTTTTCCTTATAACTATTATTCTTATCCTTATTATTATTATTATTATTATCGCTATGGCTGTTATTATTATCCTTATTACTATTATTATTATCGCTATAACTATTATTATTATCCTTTTTACTATTATTATTATCGCTATAACTGTTATTATTATCCATATTCTATTGTTATATCCGTATTACTCTTGTCTTTATCCTTATAACTATTATTATTATCCTTATTACTATTATATATATCGCTATAAATGTTATTATTATCATTATTACTGTTATGATTAATCTTATTACTATTATTATTATCTCCATTTCTCTTGTCTTTGTCCTTATAACTATTATTATTATCCTTATTATTATTATTATTATTATCGCTATAACTGTCATTATTATCCTTATTCTATTATTACTATCCCCATTACTCTTGCCTTTATCCTTATAACTATTATTATTATCCTTATTACTATTATTATTATCCCTGTTCCCCTTGTCTTTAGTCTTATAACTATTATCATTATCCTTATTATTATTATTATTATCGCTATAACTGTTATTATTATCCATATTCTATTTTTATATCCGTTTTACTCTTGTCTTTATCCTTATAACTATTATTGTTATCCTTATTACTATTATTATTATCGCTCTAACTGTTATTATGATCCTTATTCTATTGTTACTATCCGTATTATTCATGTCTTTATCCTTATAACTATTATTCCTATACATCTGACTATTATTATTATCGCTATAAATGTTATTATTATCATTATTACTGTTATTATTATCTCTATTATTCTTGTCTTTATGCCTATAACTATTATTATTATCCTTATTATTGTTATTATTATTATCGCTATGACTGTTATTATTATCCTTATTACTATTATTATTATCGCTATAACTGTTATTATTATTCTTATTCTATTGTTACTAACCGTATTATTCTTGCCTTTATCCTTATAACTATTATTATAATCCTTATTACTATTATTATTATCGCTATAGCTGTTATTATTATCCTTGTTATTATTATTATTATCGCTATAACTGTTATTATTATTCATGTAACTATTATTATTATCGCTATAACTGTTATTATTATCCTTATTCTACTGTTACTATCCGTGTTACTCTTGCCTTTATCCTTATAACTTTATTATTAACCTTATTACCATTATTATTATCGCTACAACTGTTATTATTATCCTTATTACTATTATTATCATCGCTATAACTGTTATTATTCTTCTTCTTCACATTATTATTATCGCTATAACTGTTATTATTATTATTATTATTATTATTATTATTATCGCTATAACTGTTATTATTATTCTTGTTAATATTATTATCCTTATTCTATTGTTACTATCCTTATTCCTCTTGCCTTTATCCTTATAAATATTATTATTATCGATATTCCTCATGTCTTTATCCTTATAATTATTATTATTATCCTTATTATTATTATTATTGTCGCTATAACTGTTATTATTATTCCTATTACTATTATTACTATCCCTATTACTATTACTATTATTATTATCCCTATTCCTCTTGTCTTTATCCTTTTAACTATTATTATTATCCTTATAATTATTACTATTATCGCTATTACTGTTATTATTATTCCTATTACTATTATTACTATCCCTATTCCTATTACTATTATTATTATCCCTATTCCTCTTGTCTTTATTCTTATAACTATTATCATTATCCTTATTACTATTACTATTATCGCTCTAACTGTTATTATTATCCTTATTCTATTGTGACTATCCGTATTACTCATGTCTTTATCCTTATAACTATTATTATTATCCTTATTACTGTTATTATTATCGCTATGACTGTTATTATTATTCTCCTTACTATTATTATTATGCCTATTCTTGTTGTCTTTATCCTTATAACTATTATTATTATCCGTATTTCTCTTGTCTTTATCCTTATAACTGTTATTATTATCCCTATTACTACTACTATTATCGCTACGACTGTTACTATTATTCTTATTACTATTATTATTATCCCTTTTCCTCATGTCTTTATCCTTATAATTATTATTGTTATCCTTATTATTATTATTATTGTCGCTATAACTGTTATTATTATTCCTATTACTATTATTACTATCCGTTTTCCAATTACTATTATTATTATCCCTATTCCTCTTGTCTTTATTCTTATAACTATTATCATTATCCTTATTACTATTATTATTATCGCTACAACTATTATTATTATCCTAATTACTATTATTATTATCGCTTATAACTGTTATTATTATCCTTATTACTATTATTTATATCGCTATAACTGTTATTATTATTCTTGTTACTATTATTATTATCGCTATAACTGTTATTATTATTCTTATTCTATTGTTACTAACCGTATTATTCTTGCCTTTATCCTTATAACTATTATTATAATCCTTATTACTATTATTATTATCGCTATAGCTGTTATTATTATCCTTATTCTACTGTTACTATCCTTATTCCTCTTGTCTTTATCCTTATAACTATTATTATTATCCTTATTACTATTATATATATCGCTATAACTGTTATTATTATTCGTATTACTATTACTATTATCGCTATAACTGTTATTATTATCCTTATTCCATTATTACTATCCGTATTACTCTTCTATTTATCCTTATAACTATTATTCGTATACATCTTACAATCATTATTATCGCTATAACTATTATTATTATCCTTATTACTATTATTTATATCGCTATAACTGTTATTATTACTCGTATTACTATTATTATTATCGCTCTAACTGTTATTATTATCCTTATTCTATTGTTACTATCCGTATTATTCTTGTCTTTATCCTTATAACTATTATTCCTATACATCTTACTATTATTATTATAGCTATAAATGTTATTATTATCATTATTACTGTTATTATTATCACTATTATTCTTGTCTTTATGCCTATAACTATTATTATTATCCTTATTATTGTTATTATTATCATCGCTATGACTGTTATTATTATCCTTATTACTATTATTATTATCGCTATAACTGTTATTATTATTCCTATTACTATTATTACTATCCCTATTCCTATTACTATTATTATTATCTCTATTCCTCTTGTCTGTATCCTTTTAACTATTATTGTTATCCATTTTACTATTATTATTATCGCTATAACTGTTATTAGTATACTTATTACTATTATTATTATCCCTATTATTCTTGTCTTTATCCTTATAACTATTATTATTATCCTTATTATTATTATTATTATTATTATTATTATTATTATCGCTATAACTGTTATTAGTATGCTTATTACTATTATTATTATCCCTATTATTCTTGTCATTTTCCTTATAACTATTATTATTATCCTTATTATTATTATTATTATTATCGCTATGACTGTTATTATTATCCTTATTACTATTGGTATTATCGCTATAACTGTTATTATTATACTTATTCTATTGTTACTATCCTTATTCCTCTTGTCTTTATAGTTATAACTATTATTATTATCCTTATTACTATTATTATTATCGATATCACTATTATTATTATCCTTATTTCTATGATTATTATCGCTATAACTGTTATTATTATCCATATGCTATTGTTATATCCGTATTTCTCTTGTCTTTATCCTTATAACTATTATTATTATCCTTATTACTATTATATATATCGCTATAACTGTTATTATTACTCGTATTACTATTATTATTATCGCTCTAACTGTTATTATTATCCTTATTCTATTGTTACTATCCGTATTATTCTTGTCTTTATCCTTATAACTATTATTCCTATACATCTTACTATTATTATTATCGCTATAATTGTTATTATTATCATTATTACTGTTATTATTAATCTTATTACTATTATTATTATCTCCATTTCTCTTGTCTTTGTCCTTATAACTATTATTATTATCCTTATTATTATTATTATTATTATTGCTATAACTGTTATTATTATTCTTATTTCTATTGTTACTATCCTTATTCCCTTTGTCTTTATTCTTATAACGATTATCATTATCCTTATTATTATTATTATTATTATCGCTATAGCTGTTATTATTATACTTATTACTATTGTTATTATCGCTATAACTGTTATTATTATCCTTATTCTATTATTACTATCCCCATTACTCTTGCCTTTATCCTTATAACTATTATTATTATCCTTATTACTATTATTATTATCCCTGTTCCCCTTGTCTTTAGTCTTATAACTATTATCATTATCCTTATTATTATTATTATTATCGCTATAACTGTTATTATTATCCATATCCTATTTTTATATCCGTTTTACTCTTGTCTTTATCCTTATAACTAGTATTATTATCCTTATTACTATTATATATATCGCTATAACTGTTATTATTATCCTTATTCTATTGTTACTATCCGTATTACTGTTGTCTTTATCCTTATAACCATTATTATTAATCCTTATTACTATTATTATTATCGCTATAACTGTTATTATTATCCTTATTCTATTGTTACTATCCGTATTATTCTTGCCTTTATCCTTATAACTATTATTATTATCATTATTACTATTATTATTATCCCTATTCCCCTTGTCTTTATTCTTATAACTATTATCATTATCCTTATTATTATTATTATTATCGCTATAACTGTTATTATTATCCATATTCTATTTTTATATCCGTTTTACTCTTGTCTTGATCCGTATAACTATTACTATTATCCTTATTACTATTATTATTATCTCTATAACTGTTATTATTATTCTTATTTCTATTGTTACTATCCTTATTCCCTTTGTCTTTATCCTTATAACTATTATTATTACCCTTATTGTTATTACTATTATTATTATTATTATCGCTATGACTGTTATTATTATCCTTATTCTATTGTTACTGACCGTATTATTCTTGCCTTTATACTTATAACTATTATTATAATCCTTATTACTATTATTATTATCGCTATAGCTGTTATTATTATCCTTATTATTATTATTATTATCGCTATAACTGTTATTATTATACTTGTAACTATTATTATTATCGCTATAACTGTTATTATTATCCTTATTCTACTGATACTATCCGTGTTACTCTTGCCTTTATCCTTATAACTTTATTATTATCCTTATTACCATTATTATTATCGCCACAACTGTTATTATTATCCTTATTACTATTATTATCATCGCTATAACTGTTATTATTATTCCTCTTCATATTATTATTATCGCTATAACTGTTATTATTATTCTTATTATTATTATTATTATCGCTATAACTGTTATTATTATCCTTATTCTATTGTTACTATCCGTATTACTGTTGTCTTTATCCTTATAACTATTATTATTATCCTTATTAGTATTATTATTATCGCTATAACTATTATTATTATCCTTATTACTATTATTATTATCGCTTATAACTGTTATTATTATCCTTATTACTATTATTTATATCGCTATAACTGTTATTATTATTCTTATTACTATTATTATTATCTCTATTTCTCTTGTCTTTGTCCTTATAACTATTATTATTATCCTTATTATTATTATTATTATTATCGCTATAACTGTTATTATTATCCTTATTACTATTATTATCATCGCTATAACTGTTATTATTATTCTTATTATTATTATTATTATCTCTATAGCTGTTATTATTATCCTTATTACTTTTATTATTATCGCTACAACTATTATTATTAATCGTTATTACTATTATTATTATCGCTATAACTGTTATTATTATCCATATTCTATTGTTATATCCGTATTACTCTTGTCTTTATCCTTATAACTATTATTATCATCCTTATTACTATTATTATTATCACAATATCTGTTATTGTTATTCTTATTGCTATTACTATTATCCCTATTATTCTTGTCTTTATCCTTATAAGTATTATTATTATCCTTATTACTATTACTATTATCGCTATAAATGTTATTATTATCATTATTACTGTTATTATTATTCTTATTACTATTATTATTATCTCTATTTCTCTTGTCTTTGTCCTTATAACTATTATTATTATCCTTATTATTATTATTATTATTATCGCTATAACTGTTATTATTATCCTTATTCTATTGTTACTATCCGTATTATTCTTGTCTTTATCCTTATAACTATTATTATTATCCTTATTACTATTATTATTATCGCTATAACTGTTATTATTATTCTTATTATTGATATTATTATCCATATTCCTCTTGTCATTATCCTTATTACTATTATTATTTTCCTTATTATTATTATTATTGTTATCGCTATAACTGTTATTATTGTCCTTATTACTATTATTATATTCGCTATAACTGTTATTATTATTCTTATTATTATTATTATTATCTCTATAGCTGTTATTATTATCCTTATTACTATTATTTATATCGATATAACTATTATTATTATCCTTATTACTATTATTATTATCGCTACAACTATTATTATTATCCTTATTACTATTATTATTATCGCTTATAACTGTTATTATTATCCTTATTACTATTATTTATATCGCTATAACTGTTATTATTATTCTTGTTACTATTATTATTATCGCTATAACTGTTATTATTATTCTTATTCTATTGTTACTAACCGTATTATTCTTGCCTTTATCCTTATAACTATTATTATAATCCTTATTACTATTATTATCATCGCTATAACTGTTATTATTATTCTTCTTCATATTATTATTATCGCTATAACTGTTATTATTATTCTTATTATTATTATTATTATCGCTATAACTGTTATTATTATCCTTATTCTATTGTTACTATCCGTATTACTGTTGTCTTTATCCTTATAACTATTATTATTATCCTTATTAGTATTATTATTATCGCTATAACTATTATTATTATCCTAATTACTATTATTATTATCGCTTATAACTGTTATTATTATCCTTATTACTATTATTTATATCGCTATAACTGTTATTATTATTCTTGTTACTATTATTATTATCGCTAAAACTGCTTTATTATTATTCTTATTCTATTGTTACTAACCGTATTATTCTTGCCTTTATCCTTATAACTATTATCATAATCCTTATTACTATTATTATTATCGCTATAGCTGTTATTATTATCCTTGTTATTATTATTATTATCGCTATAAACTGTTATTATTATTCTTGTAACTATTATTATTATCGCTATAACTGTTATTATTATCCTTATTCTACTGTTACTATCCGTGTTACTCTTGCCTTTATCCTTATAACTTTATTATTAACCTTATTACCATTATTATTATCGCTACAACTGTTATTATTATCCTTATTACTATTATTATCATCGCTATAACTGTTATTATTATTCTTCTTCATATTATTATTATCGCTATAGCTGTTATTATTATTCTTATTATTGATATTATTATCCATATTCCTCTTGTCATTATCCTTATTACTATTATTATTATCTCTATTTCTCTTGTCTTTGTCCTTATAACTATATTATTATCCTTATTATTATTATTATTATTATCGCTATAACTGTTATTATTATCCATATTCTATTGTTATATGCGTATTATTCTTGTCTTTATCCTTATAACTATTATCGTTATCCTTATTATTATTATTATTACCGCTATAGCTGTTATTATTATTTTTATTACTATTATTATTATCCCTATTCCCCTTGTCTTTATTCTTATAACTATTATCATTGTCGTTATTATTATTATTATTATCGCTATCACTGTCATTATTATTCTTATTACTATTATTATTATCCCTGTTCCCTCATGTCTTTATCCTTATAATTATTATTATTATCCTTATTATTATTATTATTGTCGCTATAACTGTTATTATTATTCCTATTACTATTATTACTATCACTATTCCTATTACTATTATTATTATCCCTATTCCTCTTGTCTTTAATCCTTTTAACTATTATTATTATCCTTATAATTATTATTATTATCGCTATTACTGTTATTATTATTCCTATTACTATTATTACTATCCCTATTCCAATTACTATTATTATTATCCCTATTCCTCTAGTCTTTATTCTTATAACTATTATCATTATCCTTATTACTATTACTATTATCGCTCTAACTGTTGTGACGTATCGGTTCAGGGAACGAAAGAAAAGTTCCCTGTGGGGGAGGGCGACCAGGGAAAGTGGCCCTCCGCTTACCGAAGTCTACAATCCACGGACGATTTTTAATCCGGGCGCCAGTGCGTAAGCACTCGTCCAGGGAATACGCCCTTCCGGCAGCTCGTTCGGGAGCGAAACTCAGAGGGGGTCGGTAAAAAGAAAATAAATGACCCGCGAGTATTGGGTAACGATAAACTTTATTCTGGCCGAAATAGGCCGCGACGATCTCAAAAATTCTGAGCCCCGCGCGGTACAACGTACGGTCGGGAGGAGGGTACGCAGTCGCCAATCGCGAGAAGGGTTTCGCGACGCGGGGGCTCACGATACAAAGAAAACGCGGTACGGAATAACCGATATCGGACGCACGCGTAAGGGGAGCACACCCTCTCTGTGGTGTGGACAGAAAGGGGACGCTGGTCCTAAAACCCAAAATACAAAAGAAAAAGGGTAACGAAAATTACGGGCGCGCGGCGCAACGCGGCACGGAGGCGCGGAAAAATCGGCGCGAACGCGAACGAAGCGCGGTCTCTCGGGTCCCAGTCGCCGGGGCTGGTGGTCCTACCGCGAGGTACCACCCGCACACACGCACACTCACAAAAAAAAACGCACGGCGGAGTGCGCCGGGATGCAATCCCAAAAAGAAAAGGGTCCTACCTTTGCAGATGGTGGAGGTGGACGCCTTCTCTATATCGGCACACACAAAAAAAACGGAATCACTCAAAACCAAAAACACACACTATAAACGCAAAAGGGAAAAGAAAAAGGAACGGAAAAACTAGAAAAGCGAAAAACAAAATGAAGAAGACGGAAAACGGATACTAAATCAACGAAAATTCAATGTCTCGCACGATCGCTGCTCGCTCGACAAATCTTCGCGAATTGATTCACGATCTTCCGCCCGGTCTCCCGGTGCGCGGGGTTCCCTACCCCGAGGATTTCGGTGTTGGGGATGGGCCACCGCGCATCCTTTGTCGGCCAGGTCCTGGGGCCCCCTTCGGGTGGTGGCTGGGGGTGGCTTGTCCCCAGGCCTGGCATCCTCTGGTGGTGGGCTGCCGGTCGCCCCCGCGGCAGCAGACGGGGTGGCTCGGCGACCGGACAGCCGGCGGCGTCTTTCTTCCGGTGGACCCATCCCGCGCCTCCGTCACTCGGGTGGAGGTTCCCGTTGCAACCGGGGGCACGGGCTCCTCTTCCGTGGCGCTCCTGCGAGAGGGGGGGGGGGGGGAAAGAGTGGGAGGGCCGCGCGAACACAAAACAACAAAAAAAAACATTAGCAACACATCCATCCCTCCACACATCCATCCCTCCACACTGCCCCAGCGGCTGGGGTGTCGCTGGGCGGAGGAGGGAGGCCGGCGGGCCTGGTGGCCATTCGTAACGAGGTCAAAGTGTGCCTCGTTACACTGTTATTATTATCCTTATTATTATTATTATTACCGCTATAGCTGTTATTATTATCCTTATTACTATTATTATTATCGCTATAACTGTTATTATTATTCTTATTACTATTACTATTATCGCTCTAACTGTTATTATTATCCTTATTCTATTGTTACTATCCTTATTCCTCTTGTCTTTATCCTTATAACTATTATTATTATCCTTATTACTATTACTATTTTCGCTCTAACTGTTATTATTATCCTTATTCTATTGTTACTATCCTTATTCCTCTTGTCTTTATCCTTATAACTATTATTATTATCCTTATTACTATTATTATTATCGCTACAACTATTATTATAATCCTTATTACTATTATTATTATCGCTATAGCTGTTATTATTATCCTTATTATTATTATTATCGCTATAACTGTTATTATTATTCTTGTAACTATTATTATTATCGCTATAACTGTTATTATTATCCTTATTCTACTGTTACTATCCGTGTTACTCTTGCCTTTATCCTTATAACTTTATTATTATCCTTATTACCATTATTATTATCGCTACAACTGTTATTATTATCCTTATTACTATTATTATCATCGCTATAACCCTGTTATTATTTATTATTCTTCTTCATATTATTATTATCGCTATAACTGTTATTATTATTCTTGTTAATATTATTATCCTTATTCTATTGTTACTATCCTTATTCCTCTGGTCTTTATCCTTATAAATATTATTATTATCCTTATTACTATTATTATTATCGCTATAACTGTTATTATTATTCTTATTACTATCATTATTATCCCTATTCCCCTTGTCCTTATTCTTATAACTATTATCATTATCCTTATTATTATTATTATTGTCGCTATAACTGTTATTATTATTCTTATTACTATTATTATTATCCCTATTCCCCTTGTCTTTATTCTTATAACTATTATCATTATCGTTATTATTATTATTATTATCGCTAGTTACTGTCATTATTATTCTTATTGCTATTATTATTATCCCTTTTCCTCATGTCTTTATCCTTATAATTATTATTGTTATCCTTATTATTATTATTATTGTCGCTATAACTGTTATTATTATTCCTATTACTATTATTACTATCCCTATTCCTATTACTATTATTATTATCCCTATTCCTCTTGTCTTTATTCTTATAACTATTATCATTATCCTTATTACTACTATTATTATCGATACAACTATTATTATTATCCTAATTACTATTATTATTATCGCTTATAACTGTTATTATTATCCTTATTACTGTTATTTATATCGCTATAACTGTTATTATTATTCTTGTTACTATTACTATTGTCGCACTAACTGTTATTATTATTCTTATACTATTGTTACTCTCCTTATTCCTCTTGTCTTTATCCTTATAACTATTATTTTTATCCTTATTACTATTACTATTATCGCTCTAACTGTTATTATTATCCTTATTCTATTGTTACTATCCTTATTCCTCTTGTCCTTTATCCTTATAACTATTATTATTATCCTTATTACTATTATTATTATCGCTACAACTATTATTATTATCCTAATTACTATTATTATTATCGCTTATAACTGCTATTATTATCCTTATTACTATTATTTATATCG
>CAMAOC010000263.1:0-75126 GCA_945859555.1 Megachile ligniseca
ACAGTCATAGCGATAATAATAATAGTAATAAGGATAATAATAATAGTTTTAGTGCTAATAATAATAGTAATAAGCATAACAATAATAGTTATAAGGATAAAGACAAGAGTAATAGGGCTAGTAATAATAGAATAAGTATAATAATAACAGTCATAGCGATAATAATAATAGTAATAAGGATAATAATAATAGTTATAGTGCGAATAATAATAGTAATAAGGATAAACATAATAGTTACAGTGCTAATAATACTAGTAATAAGGATAATAATAACAGTTATAATGATAATAATAATAGTAATAAGGGAAATAATAATAGTTATAAGGATAAAGACAAGAGTAATAGGGATAGTAATAATAGAATAAGTATAATGATAACAGTCGTAGCGATAATAATAATAGTTATAAGGATAATAATAATAGTTATAAGGATAAAGAGAAGTGTAATAGGGATAGTAATAATAGAATAAGGATAATAATAACAGTCATAGCGATAATAATAATAGTAGTAAGGATAATAATAATAGTTATAGCGATAATAATAATAGTAATAAGGGTAATAATAATAGTTATAAGGATATTAATAATAGTTATAAGGATAAAGACAAGAGTAATAGGGATAGTAATAATAGAAGAAGTATAATAATAACAGTCATTGCGATAATAATAATAGAAATAAGGATAATAATAATAGTTATAGTGCTAATAATAATAGTTATAAGGATAGAGACAAGAGTAATAGGGATAGTAATAAAAGAATAAGGATAATAATAACAGTCATAGCGATAATAATAATAGTAGTAAGGATAATAATAATAGTTATAGTGCTAATAATAATAGTTATAAGGATAGAGACAAGAGTAACAGGGATAGTAATAATAGAATAAGTATAATAATAACAGTCATAGCGATAATAATAATAGTAATAAGGATAATAATAATAGTTATAGTGCTAGTAATAATAGTAATAAGGATAATAATAATAGTTATAGTGCTAATAATACTAGTAATAAGGATAATAATAACAGTTATGGCGATAATAATAATAGTAATAAGGGAAATAATAATAGTTATAGCGATAATAATAATAGTAATAAGGGAAATAATAATAGTTATAAGGATATAGACAAAAGTAATAGGGATAGTAATAATACAATAAGCATAATAATAACAGTCATAGCGATAATAATAATAGTTATAGCGATAATAATAATAGTAATAAGGGAAATAATAATAGTTATAAGGATAAAGACAAGAGTAATAGGGATAGTAATAATAGAATAAGTATAATGATAACAGTCATAGCGATAATAATAATAGTAATAAGGATAATAATAATAGTTATAAGGATAATAATAATAGTTATAAGGATAAAGAAAAGAGTAATAGGGATAGTAATAATATAATAAGGATAATAATAACAGTCATAGCGATAATAATAATAGTTGTAAGGATAATAATAATTGTTATAAGGATAAAGAGAAGAGTAATAGGGATAGTAACAATAGAATAAGGATAATAATAACAGTCATGGCGATAATAATAATAGTAATAAGGTTAATAATAATAGTTATAGCGATAATAATAATAGTAATAAGGATAATAATAATAGTTATAAGGATAGAGACAAGAGTAATAGGGATAGTAATAAAAGAATAAGGATAATAATAACAGTCATAGCGATAATAATAATAGTAGTAAGGATAATAATAATAGTTATAGTGCTAATAATAATAGTTATAAGGATAGAGACAAGAGTAACAGGGATAGTAATAATAGAATAAGTATAATAATAACAGTCATGGCGATAATAATAATAGTAATAAGGTTAATAATAATAGTTATATCGATAATAATAATAGTAATAAGGATAATAATAATAGTTATAAGGATAAAGACAAGAGTAATAGGGATAGTAATAATAGAATAAGGATAATAATAACAGTCATAGCGATAATAATAATAGTAATGTGGATAATAATAATAGTTATAAGGATATAGACAAAAGTAATAGGGATAGTAATAATACAATAAGCATAATAATAACAGTCATAGCGATAATAATAATAGTTATAGCGATAATAATAATAGTTATAGCGATAATAATAATAGTAATAAGGATAATAATAATAGTTATAAGGATAAAGACAAGAGTAATAGGGATAGTAATAATAGAATAAGGATAATAATAACAGTCATAGCGATAATAATAATAGTAATAAGGGTAATAATAATAGTTATAAGGATAATAATAATAGTTATAAGGATAAAGACAAGAGTAATAGGGATAGTATTAATAGAATAAGGATAATAATAACAGTCATAGCGTAAATAATAATAGTAATGAGGATAACAATAATAGTTACAGAGATAATAATACTAGTAATAAGGATAATAATAACAGTTATAATGATAATAATAATAGTAATAAGGGAAATAATAATAGTTATAAGGATAAAGACAAGAGTAATAGGGATAGTAGTAATAGAATAAGGATAATAATAACAGTTATAGCAATAATAATAATAGTAATAAGGATAATAATAATAGTTATAGTGCGAATAATAATAGTAATAAGGATAATAATAATAGTTATAGCGATAATAATAATAGTTATAAGGATAAAGACAAGAGTAATAGGGATGGTAATAATAGAATAAGGATAATAATAACAGTTATAATGATAATAATAATAGTAATAAGGATAATAATAATAGTTATAAGGATAAAGAGAAGAGTAATAGGGATAGTAATAATAGAATAAGGATAATAATAACAGTCACAGCGATAATAATAATAGTAGTAAGGATAATAATAATAGTTATGGCGATAATAATAATAGTAGTAAACATAATAATAATAGTTATAAGGATAGAGACAAGAGTAATAGGTATAGTAATAATAGAATAAGGATAATAATAACAGTCATAGCGATAATAATAATAATAGCTATGGTGCTAATAATAATAGTAATAAGGATAATAATAATAGTTATAGTGCGAATAATAATAGTAATAAGGATAATAATAATAGTTATAGCGATAATAATAATTGTGATAAGGGAAATAATAATTATCAGGATGAAGACAAGAGTAATAGGGATAGTAATAATAGAATAAGTATAATAATAACAGTCATAGCGATAATAATAATAGTAATAAGGATAATAATAATAGTTATAGTGCTATTAATAATAGTAATAAGGATAATAATAATAGTTATAGCGATAATAATAATAGTAATAAGGATAATAATAATAGTTATAAGGATAAAGAGAAGAGTAATACGGATAGTAATAATAGAATAAGGATAATAATAACAGTCACAGCGATAATAATAATAGTAGTAAGGACAATAATAATAGTTATGGCGATAATAATAATAGTAGTAAACATAATAATAATAGTTATAAGGATAGAGACAGGAGTAATAGGTATAGTAATAATAGAATAAGGATAATAATAACAGTCATAGCGATAATAATAATAATAGCTATGGTGCTAATAATAATAGTAATAAGGATAATAATAATAGTTATAGTGCTAATAATAATAGTAATAAGCATAACAGTAATAGTTATAAGGATAGAGACAAGAGTAATAGGGATAATAATAATAGAATAAGGATAATAATAACAGTCATAGCGATAATAATAATAATAGTTATAGTGCTAATAATACTACTAATAAGGATAATAATAACAGTTATAGCGATAATAATAATAGTAATAAGGATAATAATAATAGTTATAAGGATAAAGAGAAGAGTAATAGGGATAGTAATAATAGAATAAGGATAATAATAACAGTCACAGCGATAATAATAATAGTAGTAAGGATAATAATAATAGTTATAGTGCGAATAATAATAGTAATAAGGATAAACATAATAGTTATAGTGCTAATAATACTAGTAATAAGGATAATAATAACAGTTATAATGATAATAATAATAGTAATAAGGGAAATAATAATAGTTATAAGGATAAAGACAAGAGTAATAGGGATAGTAATAATAGAATAAGGATAATAATAATAGTTATAGTGCGAATAATAATGGTAATAAGGATAAGCATAATAGTTATAGTGCTAATAATACTAGTAATAAGGATAATAATAACAGTTATAATGATAATAATAATAGTAATAAGGGAAATAATAATAATTATCAGGATAAGGACAAGAGTAATAGGGATAGTAATAATAGAATAAGTATAATAATAACAGTCATAGCGATAATAACAATAGTAATAAGGATAAAGACAAGAGTAACAGGGATAGTAATAATAGAATAAGTATAATAATAACAGTTATAGCGATAATAATAATAGTAATAAGGGAAATAATAATAAATATCAGGATAAAGACAAAAGTAATAGGGATAGTAATAGTAGAAGAAGTATAATAATAACAGTCATTGCGATAATAATAATAGAAATAAGGATAATAATAATAGTTATAGTGCTAATAATAATAGTTATAAGGATAGAGACAAGAGTAATAGGGATAGTAATAATAGAATAAGGATAATAATAACAGTCATAGCGATAATAATAATAGTAGTAAGGATAATAATAATAGTTATAGTGCTAATAATAATAGTTATAAGGATAGAGACAAGAGTAACAGGGATAGTAATAATAGAATAAGTATAATAATAACAGTCATAGCGATAATAATAATAGTAATAAGGATAATAATAATAGTTATAGTGCTAGTAATAATAGTAATAAGGATAATAATAATAGTTATAGTGCTAATAATACTAGTAATAAGGATAATAATAACAGTTATAGCGATAATAATAATAGTAATAAGGGAAATAATAATGGTTATAGCGATAATAATAATAGTAATAAGGATAATAATAATAGTTATAAGGATAAAGAGAAGAGTAATACGGATAGTAATAATAGAATAAGGATAATAATAACAGTCACAGCGATAATAATAATAGTAGTAAGGACAATAATAATAGTTATGGCGATAATAATAATAGTAGTAAACATAATAATAATAGTTATAAGGATAGAGACAGGAGTAATAGGTATAGTAATAATAGAATAAGGATAATAATAACAGTCATAGCGATAATAATAATAATAGCTATGGTGCTAATAATAATAGTAATAAGGATAATAATAATAGTTATAGTGCTAATAATAATAGTAATAAGCATAACAGTAATAGTTATAAGGATAGAGACAAGAGTAATAGGGATAATAATAATAGAATAAGGATAATAATAACAGTCATAGCGATAATACTAATAATAGTTATAGTGCTAATAATACTACTAATAAGGATAATAATAACAGTTATAGCGATAATAATAATAGTAATAAGGATAATAATAATAGTTATAAGGATAAAGAGAAGAGTAATAGGGATAGTAATAATAGAATAAGGATAATAATAACAGTCATAGCGATAATAATAATAGTAATAAGGATAATAATAATAGTTATAGTGCTATTAATAATAGTAATAAGGATAATAATAATAGTTATAGCGATAATAATAATAGTAATAAGGATAATAATAATAGTTATAAGGATAAAGAGAAGAGTAATACGGATAGTAATAATAGAATAAGGATAATAATAACAGTCACAGCGATAATAATAATAGTAGTAAGGACAATAATAATAGTTATGGCGATAATAATAATAGTAGTAAACATAATAATAATAGTTATAAGGATAGAGACAGGAGTAATAGGTATAGTAATAATAGAATAAGGATAATAATAACAGTCATAGCGATAATAATAATAATAGCTATGGTGCTAATAATAATAGTAATAAGGATAATAATAATAGTTATAGTGCTAATAATAATAGTAATAAGCATAACAGTAATAGTTATAAGGATAGAGACAAGAGTAATAGGGATAATAATAATAGAATAAGGATAATAATAACAGTCATAGCGATAATAATAATAATAGTTATAGTGCTAATAATACTACTAATAAGGATAATAATAACAGTTATAGCGATAATAATAATAGTAATAAGGATAATAATAATAGTTATAAGGATAAAGAGAAGAGTAATAGGGATAGTAATAATAGAATAAGGATAATAATAACAGTCACAGCGATAATAATAATAGTAGTAAGGATAATAATAATAGTTATAGTGCGAATAATAATAGTAATAAGGATAAACATAATAGTTATAGTGCTAATAATACTAGTAATAAGGATAATAATAACAGTTATAATGATAATAATAATAGTAATAAGGGAAATAATAATAGTTATAAGGATAAAGACAAGAGTAATAGGGATAGTAATAATAGAATAAGGATAATAATAATAGTTATAGTGCGAATAATAATGGTAATAAGGATAAGCATAATAGTTATAGTGCTAATAATACTAGTAATAAGGATAATAATAACAGTTATAATGATAATAATAATAGTAATAAGGGAAATAATAATAATTATCAGGATAAGGACAAGAGTAATAGGGATAGTAATAATAGAATAAGTATAATAATAACAGTCATAGCGATAATAACAATAGTAATAAGGATAAAGACAAGAGTAACAGGGATAGTAATAATAGAATAAGTATAATAATAACAGTTATAGCGATAATAATAATAGTAATAAGGGAAATAATAATAAATATCAGGATAAAGACAAAAGTAATAGGGATAGTAATAGTAGAAGAAGTATAATAATAACAGTCATTGCGATAATAATAATAGAAATAAGGATAATAATAATAGTTATAGTGCTAATAATAATAGTTATAAGGATAGAGACAAGAGTAATAGGGATAGTAATAATAGAATAAGGATAATAATAACAGTCATAGCGATAATAATAATAGTAGTAAGGATAATAATAATAGTTATAGTGCTAATAATAATAGTTATAAGGAGTGAGACAAGAGTAACAGGGATAGTAATAATAGAATAAGTATAATAATAAGAGTCATAGCGATAATAATAATAGTAATAAGGATAATAATAATAGTTATAGTGCTAGTAATAATAGTAATAAGGATAATAATAATAGTTATAGTGCTAATAATACTAGTAATAAGGATAATAATAACAGTTATAGCGATAATAATAATAGTAATAAGGGAAATAATAATAGTTATAAGGATATAGACAAAAGTAATAGGGATAGTAATAATACAATAAGCATAATAATAACAGTCATAGCGATAATAATAATAGTTATAGCGATAATAATAATAGTTATAGCGATAATAATAATAGTAATAAGGATAATAATAATAGTTATAAGGATAAAGACAAGAGTAATAGGGATAGTAATAATAGAATAAGGATAATAATAACAGTCATAGCGATAATAATAATAATAGCTATGGTGCTAATAATAATAGTAATAAGGATAATAATAATAGTTATAGTGCGAATAATAATAGTAATAAGGATAATAATAATAGTTATAGCGATAATAATAATTGTGATAAGGGAAATAATAATTATCAGGATAAAGACAAGAGTAATAGGGATAGTAATAATAGAATAAGTATAATAATAACAGTCATAGCGATAATAATAATAGTAATAAGGATAATAATAATAGTTATAGTGCTATTAATAATAGTAATAAGGATAATAATAATAGTTATAGCGATAATAATAATAGTAATAAGGATAATAATAATAGTTATAAGGATAAAGAGAAGAGTAATACGGATAGTAATAATAGAATAAGGATAATAATAACAGTCACAGCGATAATAATAATAGTAGTAAGGACAATAATAATAGTTATGGCGATAATAATAATAGTAGTAAACATAATAATAATAGTTATAAGGATAGAGACAGGAGTAATAGGTATAGTAATAATAGAATAAGGATAATAATAACAGTCATAGCGATAATAATAATAATAGCTATGGTGCTAATAATAATAGTAATAAGGATAATAATAATAGTTATAGTGCTAATAATAATAGTAATAAGCATAACAGTAATAGTTATAAGGATAGAGACAAGAGTAATAGGGATAATAATAATAGAATAAGGATAATAATAACAGTCATAGCGATAATAATAATAATGGTTATAGTGCTAATAATACTACTAATAAGGATAATAATAACAGTTATAGCGATAATAATAATAGTAATAAGGATAATAATAATAGTTATAAGGATAAAGAGAAGAGTAATAGGGATAGTAATAATAGAATAAGGATAATAATAACAGTCACAGCGATAATAATAATAGTAGTAAGGATAATAATAATAGTTATAGTGCGAATAATAATAGTAATAAGGATAAACATAATAGTTATAGTGCTAATAATACTAGTAATAAGGATAATAATAACGGTTATAATGATAATAATAATAGTAATAAGGGAAATAATAATAGTTATAAGGATAAAGACAAGAGTAATAGGGATAGTAATAATAGAATAAGGATAATAATAATAGTTATAGTGCGAATAATAATGGTAATAAGGATAAGCATAATAGTTATAGTGCTAATAATACTAGTAATAAGGATAATAATAACAGTTATAATGATAATAATAATAGTAATAAGGGAAATAATAATAATTATCAGGATAAGGACAAGAGTAATAGGGATAGTAATAATAGAATAAGTATAATAATAACAGTCATAGCGATAATAACAATAGTAATAAGGATAAAGACAAGAGTAACAGGGATAGTAATAATAGAATAAGTATAATAATAACAGTTATAGCGATAATAATAATAGTAATAAGGGAAATAATAATAAATATCTGGATAAAGACAAAAGTAATAGGGATAGTAATAGTAGAAGAAGTATAATAATAACAGTCATTGCGATAATAATAATAGAAATAAGGATAATAATAATAGTTATAGTGCTAATAATAATAGTTATAAGGATAGAGACAAGAGTAATAGGGATAGTAATAATAGAATAAGGATAATAATAACAGTCATAGCGATAATAATAATAGTAGTAAGGATAATAATAATAGTTATAGTGCTAATAATAATAGTTATAAGGATAGAGACAAGAGTAACAGGGATAGTAATAATAGAATAAGTATAATAATAACAGTCATAGCGATAATAATAATAGTAATAAGGATAATAATAATAGTTATAGTGCTAGTAATAATAGTAATAAGGATAATAATAATAGTTATAGTGCTAATAATACTAGTAATAAGGATAATAATAACAGTTATGGCGATAATAATAATAGTAATAAGGGAAATAATAATAGTTATAAGGATATAGACAAAAGTAATAGGGATAGTAATAATACAATAAGCATAATAATAACAGTCATAGCGATAATAATAATAGTAATAAGGATAATAATAATAGTTATAAGGATAATCATAATAGTTATAAGGATAAAGAGAAGAGTAATAGGGATAGTAATAATAGAATAAGGATAATAATAACAGTTATAGCAATAATAATAATAGTAATAAGGATAAACATAATAGTTATAGTGCTAGTAATAATAGTGATAAGGATAATAATAATAGTTATAGCGATAATAATAATAGTAATGAGGATAACAATAATAGTTATAGAGATAATAATACTAGTAATAAGGATAATAATAACAGTTATAATGATAATAATAATAGTAATAAGGGAGATAATAATAATTATCAGGATAAAGACAAGAGTAATAGGGATAGTAATAATAGAATAAGTATAATAATAACAGTCATAGCGATAATAATAATAGTAATAAGGATAATAATAATAGTTATAAGGATAGTAATAACAGTTATAAGGATAAAGAGAAGAGTAATAGGGATAGTAATAATAGAATAAGGATAATAATAACAGTCATAGCGATAATAATAATATTAGTAAGGATAATAATAACGGTCAAAACGATAATAATAATAGTTATAGCGATAATAATAATAGTTATAAGGATAAAGACAAGAGTAATAGGGATAGTAATAATAGAATAAGGATAATAATAACAGTCACAGCGATAATATTAATAGTTATAGCGATAATAATAATAGTGATAAGGATAATAATAATAGTTATAAGGATCAAGACAAGAGTAATAGGGATAGTAATAATAGAATAAGGATAATAATAACAGTCATAGCGATAATATTAATAGTTATAGCGATAATAATAATAGTAATAAGGATAATAATAATAGTTATAAGGATCAAGACAAGAGTAATAGGGATAGTAATAATAGAATAAGGATAATAATAACAGTCATAGCGGTAATATTAATAGTTATAGCGATAATAATAATAGTAATAAGGATAATAATAATAGTTATAAGGATCAAGACAAGAGTAATAGGGATAGTAATAATAGAATAACGATAATAATAACAGTCATAGCGATAATAATAATCGTAGTAAGGATAATAATAATAGTGATAGCGATAAGAATAATAGTAATAAGGATAATAATGACAGTTATAGCGATAATAATAATAGTAATAAGCATAATAATAATAGTTGTAAGAATAAAGACAAGAGTAATAGGGATATTAATAATACAATAAGGATAATAATAACAGTCATAGCGATAATAATAATAGTTATAGTGATAATCATAGTTATAAGGATAAAGACAAGACTAATAGGGATAGTAATAATAGAATAAGTATAATAATAACAGTCGTAGCGATAATAATAATAGTAATAAGCATAATAATAATAGTTATAAGGATAGAGACAAGAGTAATAGGGATAGTAATAATAGAATACGTATAACAATAACAGCCATAGCGATAATAATAATAGTAATAAGGATAATAATAATAGTTATAGCGATAATAATAATTGTAATAAGGGAAATAATAATAATTATCAGGATAAAGACAAGAGTAATAGGGATAGTAATAATAGAATAAGTATAATAATAACAGTCATAGCGATAATAATAATAGTAATGAGGATAATAATAATAGTTATAAGGATAGTAATAATAGTTATAAGGATAAAGACAAGAGTAATAGGGATAGTAATAATAGAATAAGGATAATAATAACAGTCATAGCGATAATAATAATAGTATTAAGGATAATAATAATAGTTATAGCGATAATAATAATAGTAATAAGCATATTAATAATAGCTATAAGGATAGAGACAAGAGTAATAGGGATAGTAATATTAGAATCAGGATAATAATAACAGTCATAGCGATAATAATAGTAATAAGGATAATAATAATAGTTATAGCGCTAATAATAATAGTAATAAGGATAAACATAATAGTTATAGTGCGAATAAAAATAGTAATAAGGATAAACATAATAGTTATAGTGCTAATAATACTAGTAATAAGGATAATAATAACAGTTATAGCGATAATAATAATTGTAATATGGGAAATAATAATAATTATCAGGATAAAGACAAGAGTAATAGGGATAGTAATAATACAATAAGGATAATAATAACAGTCATAGCGATAATAATAGTAGGTATAGTGATAATCATAGTTATAAGGATAAAGACAAGACTAATAGGGATAGTAATATTAGAATAAGTATAATAATAACAGTCATAGCGATAATAATAATAGTAATAAGGATAATAATAACAGTTTTAGTGCTAATAATAATAGTTTTAGTGCTAATAATAATAGTTTTAGTGCTAATAATAATAGTAATAAGCATAACAATAATAGTTATAAGGATAAAGACAAGAGTAATAGGGATAGTAATAATAGAATAAGTATAATAATAACAGTCATAGCGATAATAATAATAGTAATAAGGATAATAATAATAGTTATAAGGATAATCATAATAGTTATAAGGATAAAGAGAAGAGTAATAGGGATAGTAATAATAGAATAAGGATAATAATAACAGTTATAGCAATAATAATAATAGTAATAAGGATAAACATAATAGTTATAGTGCTAGTAATAATAGTGATAAGGATAATAATAATAGTTATAGCGATAATAATAATAGTAATGAGCATAACAATAATAGTTATAGAGATAATAATACTAGTAATAAGGATAATAATAACAGTTATAATGATAATAATAATAGTAATAAGGGAAATAATAATAATTATCAGGATAAAGACAAGAGTAATAGGGATAGTAATAATAGAATAAGTATAATAATAACAGTCATAGCGATAATAATAATAGTAATAAGGATAATAATAATAGTTATAAGGATAGTAATAACAGTTATAAGGATAAAGAGAAGAGTAATAGGGATAGTAATAATAGAATAAGGATAATAATAACAGTCATAGCGATAATAATAATATTAGTAAGGATAATAATAACAGTCATAACGATAATAATAATAGTTATAGCGATAATAATAATAGTTATAAGGATAAAGACAAGAGTAATAGGGATAGTAATAATAGAATAAGGATAATAATAGCAGTCATAGCGATAATATTAATAGTTATAGCGATAATAATAATAGTAATAAGGATAATAATAATAGTTATAAGGATCAAGACAAGGGTAATAGGGATAGTAATAATAGAATAAGGATAATAATAACAGTCATAGCCATAATATTAATAGTTATAGCGATAATAATAATAGTTATAAGGATAATAATAATAGTTATAAGGATCAAGACAAGAGTAATAGGGATAGTAATAATAGAATAAGGATAATAATAACAGTTATAGCAATAATAATAATAGTAATAAGGATAAACATAATAGTTATAGTGCTAGTAATAATAGTGATAAGGATAATAACAATAGTTATAGCGATAATAATAATAGTAATGAGGATAACAATAATAGTTATAGAGATAATAATACTAGTAATAAGGATAATAATAATAACAGTTATAATGATAATAATAATAGTAATAAGGGAAATAATAATAATTATCAGGATAAAGACAAGAGTAATAGGGATAGTAATAGTACAATAAGGATAATAATAACAGTCATAACGATAATAATAATAGTTATAGCGATAATAATAATAGTTACAAGGATAAAGACAAGAGTAATAGGGATAGTAATAATAGAATAAGGATAATAATAACAGTCATAGCGATAATAATAATAGTAGTAAGGATAATAATAATAGTTATAGCGATAATAATAATAGTAATAAGGGAAGTAATAATAGTTATAAGGATAAAGACAAAAGTAATAGGGATAGTAATAATACAATAAGCATAATAATAACAGTCATAGCGATAATAATAATAGTTATAGCGATAATAATAATAGTAATAAGGATAATAATAATAGTTATAAGGATAAAGACAAGAGCAATAGGGATAGTAATAATAGAATAAGGATAATAATAACAGTCATAGCGATAATAATAATAGTAATGAGGATAATAATAAAAGTTATAGCGATAATAATAATACTGACAAGGATAATAATAATAGTTATAAGGATAAAGACAAGAGTAATAGGGATATTAATAATAAAATAAGGATAATAATAACAGTCATAGCGATAATAATAATAGTATTAAGGATAATAATAATAGTTATAGTGCTAATAATAATAGTAATAAGCATAATAATAATAGTTATAAGGATAAAGACAAGAGTAATAGGGATAGTAATAGTAGAATAAGGATAATAATAACAGTCATAGCGATAATAATTATAGTAGTAAGGATAATAATAATAGTTATAGCGATAATAATAATAGTTATAAGAATAGAGACAAGAGTAATAGGGAGAGTAATAGTAGAATAAGCATAATAATAACAGTCATAGCGATAATAATAATAGTAATAAGGATAATAATAATAGTTTTAGTGCTAGTAATAATAGTAATAAGGATAATAATAATAGTTATAGCGATAATAATAATAGTAATAAGGATAATAATAATAGTTATAGTGCGAATAATAATAGTAATAAGGATAAACATAATAGTTATAGTGCTAATAATACTAGTAATAAGGATAATAATAATAGTTATAGCAATAATAATAATAGTAATAAGGATAAACATAATAGTTATAGTGCTAGTAATAATAGTGATAAGGATAATAATAATAGTTATAGCGATAATAATAATAGTAATGAGGATAACAATAATAGTTATAGAGACAATAATACTAGTAATAAGGATAATAATAATAACAGTTATAATGATAATAATAATAGTAATAAGGGAAATAATAATAATTATCAGGATAAAGACAAGAGTAATAGGGATAGTAATAATAGAATAAGTATAATAATAACAGTCATAGCGATAATAATAATAGTAAAAAGGATAATAATAATAGTTATAAGGATAGTAATAAGAGTTATAAGGATAAAGAGAAGAGTAATAGGGATAGTAATAATAGAATAAGGATAATAATAACAGTCATAGCGATAATAATAATATTAGTAAGGATAATAATAACAGTCATAACGATAATAATAATAGTTATAGCGATAATAATAATAGTTATAAGGATAAAGACAAGAGTAATAGGGATAGTAATAATAGAATAAGGATAATAATAACAGTCATAGCGATAATATTAATAGTTATAGCGATAATAATAATAGTAATAAGGATAATAATAATAGTTATAAGGATCAAGACAAGAGTAATAGGGATAGTAATAATAGAATAAGGATAATAATAACAGTCATAGCGATAATAATAATAGTAATAAGCATATTAATAATAGCTATAAGGATAGAGACAAGAGTAATAGGGATAGTAATATTAGAATCAGGATAATAATAACAGTCATAGCGATAATAATAGTAATAAGGATAATAATAATAGTTATAGCGCTAATAATAATAGTAATAAGGATAAACATAATAGTTATAGTGCGAATAAAAATAGTAATAAGGATAAACATAATAGTTATAGTGCTAATAATACTAGTAATAAGGATAATAATAACAGTTATAGCGATAATAATAATTGTAATATGGGAAATAATAATAATTATCAGGATAAAGACAAGAGTAATAGGGATAGTAATAATACAATAAGGATAATAATAACAGTCATAGCGATAATAATAGTAATAAGGATAATAATAATAGTTATAGCGATAATAATAATAGTTATAGCGATAATAATAATAGTTATAGCGATAATAATAATAGTAATAAGGATAATAATAATAGTTATAAGGATAAAGACAAGAGTAATAGGGATAGTAATAGTACAATAAGGATAATAATAACAGTCATAACGATAATAATAATAGTTATAGCGATAATAATAATAGTTACAAGGATAAAGACAAGAGTAATAGGGATAGTAATAATAGAATAAGGATAATAATAACAGTCATAGCGATAATAATAATAGTAGTAAGGATAATAATAATAGTTATAGCGATAATAATAATAGTAATAAGGGAAGTAATAATAGTTATAAGGATAAAGACAAAAGTAATAGGGATAGTAATAATACAATAAGCATAATAATAACAGTCATAGCGATAATAATAATAGTTATAGCGATAATAATAATAGTAATAAGGATAATAATAATAGTTATAAGGATAAAGACAAGAGCAATAGGGATAGTAATAATAGAATAAGGATAATAATAACAGTCATAGCGATAATAATAATAGTAATGAGGATAATAATAAAAGTTATAGCGATAATAATAATACTGACAAGGATAATAATAATAGTTATAAGGATAAAGACAAGAGTAATAGGGATATTAATAATAAAATAAGGATAATAATAACAGTCATAGCGATAATAATAATAGTATTAAGGATAATAATAATAGTTATAAGGATAATGACAAGAGTAATAGGGATAGTAATAATAGAATAAGGATAATAATAACAGTCATTGCGATAATAATAAAAGAAATACGGATAATAATAATAGTTATAGTGGTAATAATAATATTAATAAGCATAATAATAATAGTTATAAGGATAGAGACAAGAGTAATAGGGATAGTAATAATAGAATAAGGATAATAATAACAGTCATAGCGATAATAATAATAGTAATGAGGATAACAATAATAGTTATAGAGATAATAATACTAGTAATAAGGATAATAATAACAGTTATAATGATAATAATAATAGTAATAAGGGAAATAATAATAGTTATAAGGATAAAGACAAGAGTAATAGGGATAGTAATAATAGAATAAGGATAATAATAACAGTCATAGCGATAATAATAATAGTAGTAAGGATAATAATAATAGTTATAGCGATAATAATAATAGTAATAAGCATAATAATAATAGTTATAAGAATAGAGACAAGAGTAATAGGGATAGTAATAGTAGAATAATCATAATAATAACAGTCATAGCGATAATAATAATAGTAATAAGGATAATAATAATAGTTATAGTGCTAGTAATAATAGAATAAGGATAATAATAACAGTCATAGCGATAATAATAATAATAGCTATAGTGCTAATAATAATAGTAATAAGGATAATAATAACAGTTATAGCAATAATAACAAAAGTAATAAGGATAATAATAATAGTTATAGTGCGAATAATAATAGTAATAAGGATAATAATAATAGTTATAGCGATAATAATAATTGTAATAAGGGAAATAATAATAATTATCAGGATAAAGACAAGAGTAATACGGATAGTAATAATAGAATAAGTATAATAATAACAGTCATAGCGATAATAATAATAGTAATAATGATAATAATAATAGTTATAAGGATAATAATAATAGTTATATGGATAAAGAGAAGAGTAATAGGGATAGTAATAATAGAATAAGGATAATAATAACAGTCATAGCGATAATAATAATAGTAGTGAGGATAATAATAATAGTTATAGCGATAATAATAATAGTAATAAGGGTAATAATAATAGTTATAAGGATAAAGAGAAGAGTAATAGGGATAGTAATAATAGAATAAGGATAATAATAACAGTCATTGCGATAATAATAATAGTAATAAGGATAATAATAATAGCTATAGCGATAATAATAATAGTAATAAGGATAATAATAATAGTTATAAGGATAAAGACAAGAATAATAGGGATAGTAATAATAGAATAAGGATAATAATAACAGTCATAGCGATAATAATAATAGTAATGAGGATAATAATAATAGTTATAAGGATAGAGACAAGAGTAATAGGGATAGTAATAATAGAATAAGGATAATAATAACAGTCATAGCGATAATAATAATAGTAATGAGGATAACAATAATAGTTATAGAGATAATAATACTAGTAATAAGGATAATAATAACAGTTATAATGATAATAATAATAGTAATAAGGGAAATAATAATAGTTATAAGGATAAAGACAAGAGTAATAGGGATAGTAATAATAGAATAAGGATAATAATAACAGTCATAGCGATAATAATAATAGTAGTAAGGATAATAATAATAGTTATAGCGATAATAATAATAGTAATAAGCATAATAATAATAGTTATAAGAATAGAGACAAGAGTAATAGGGATAGTAATAGTAGAATAATCATAATAATAACAGTCATAGCGATAATAATAATAGTAATAAGGATAATAATAATAGTTATAGTGCTAGTAATAATAGAATAAGGATAATAATAACAGTCATAGCGATAATAATAATAATAGCTATAGTGCTAATAATAATAGTAATAAGGATAATAATAACAGTTATAGCAATAATAACAAAAGTAATAAGGATAATAATAATAGTTATAGTGCGAATAATAATAGTAATAAGGATAATAATAATAGTTATAGCGATAATAATAATTGTAATAAGGGAAATAATAATAATTATCAGGATAAAGACAAGAGTAATACGGATAGTAATAATAGAATAAGTATAATAATAACAGTCATAGCGATAATAATAATAGTAATAATGATAATAATAATAGTTATATGGATAATAATAATAGTTATATGGATAAAGAGAAGAGTAATAGGGATAGTAATAATAGAATAAGGATAATAATAACAGTCATAGCGATAATAATAATAGTAGTGAGGATAATAATAATAGTTATAGCGATAATAATAATAGTAATAAGGGTAATAATAATAGTTATAAGGATAAAGAGAAGAGTAATAGGGATAGTAATAATAGAATAAGGATAATAATAACAGTCATTGCGATAATAATAATAGTAATAAGGATAATAATAATAGCTATAGCGATAATAATAATAGTAATAAGGATAATAATAATAGTTATAAGGATAAAGACAAGAATAATAGGGATAGTAATAATAGAATAAGGATAATAATAACAGTCATAGCGATAATAATAATAGTAATGAGGATAATAATAATAGTTATAAGGATAGAGACAAGAGTAATAGGGATAGTAATAATAGAATAAGTATAATAATAGCAGTCATAGCGATAATAATAATAGTAATAAGGATAATAATAATAGTTTTAGTGCTAATAATAATAGTAATAAGGGAAATAATAATAGTTATAAGGATAAAGAGAAGAGTAATAGGGATAGTAATAATAGAATAAGGATAATTATAACAGTCATAGCGATAATAATAATAGTCATAGCGATAATAATAATAGTAATAAGGATAATAATAATAGTTATAAGGATAAAGACAAGAATAATAGGGATAGTAATAATAGAATAAGGATAATAATAACAGTCATAGCGATAATAATAATAGTAATGAGGATAATAATAATAGTTATAAGGATAGAGACAAGAGTAATAGGGATAGTAATAATAGAATAAGTATAATAATAGCAGTCATAGCGATAATAATAATAGTAATAAGGATAATAATAATAGTTTTAGTGCTAATAATAATAGTAATAAGGGAAATAATAATAGTTATAAGGATAAAGAGAAGAGTAATAGGGATAGTAATAATAGAATAAGGATAATTATAACAGTCATAGCGATAATAATAATAGTCATAGCGATAATAATAATAGTAATAAGGATAATAATAATAGTTATAAGGATAAAGAGAAGAGTAATAGGGATAGTAATAATAGAATAAGGATAATTATAACAGTCATAGCGATAATAATAATAGTCATAGCGATAATAATAATAGTAATAAGGATAATAATAATAGTTATAAGGATAAAGAGAAGAGTAATAGGGATAGTAATAATAGAATAAGGATAATAATAACAGTCATAGCGATAATAATACTAGTTATAGCGATAATAATAATAGTAATAAGGGAAATAATAATAGAATAAGGATAATAATAACAGTCATAGCGATAATAATAATATTTATAGCGATAATAATAATAGTAATAAGTATAAACGTAATAGTTATAGTGCTAGTAATAATAGTGATAAGGATAATAATAATAGTTATAGCGATAATAATAATAGTAATAAGGATAATAATAATAGCTATAAGGATAGAGACAAGAGTAATAGGGATAGTGATAGTAGAATAAGGATAATAATAACAGTCATAGCGATATTAATAGTAATAAGGATAATAATAATAGTTATGGCGATAATAATAATAATAATAAGGGAAATAATAATAGAATAAGGATAATAATAACAGTCATAGCGATAATAATAATAGTTATAGCGATAATAATAATAGTAATAAGCATAATAATAATAGTTATAAGAATAGAGACAAGAGTAATAGGGATAGTAATAGTAGAGTAAGCATAATAATAACAGTCATAGCGATAATAATAATAGTAATGAGGATAACAATAATAGTTATAGAGATAATAATACTAGTAATAAGGATAATAATAACAGTTATAATGATAATAATAATAGTAATAAGGGAAATAATAATAGTTATAGTGCGAATAATAATAGTAATAAGCATAATAATAATAGTTATAAGGATAGAGACAAGAGTAATAGGGATAGTAATAATAGAATAAGGATAATAATAACAGTCATAGCGATAATAATAATAGTAATGAGGATAACCATAATAGTTATAGAGATAATAATACTAGTAATAAGGATAATAATAACAGTTATAATGATAATAATAATAGTAGTAAGGATAATAATAATAGTTATAGCGATAATAATAATAGTGATAAGCATAATAATAATAGTTATAAGAATAGAGACAAGAGGAATCGGGATAGTAATAGTAGAATAAGCATAATAATAACAGTCATAGCGATAATAATAATAGTAATAAGGATAATAATAATAGTTATAGTGCTAGTAATAATAGTAATAAGGATAATAATAATAGTTATAGCGATAATAATAATAGTAATAAGGATAATAATAATAGTTATAGTGCGAATAATAATAGTAATAAGGATAAACATAATAGTTATAGTGCTAATAATACTAGTAATAAGGATAATAATAATAGTTATAGCGATAATAATAATAGTAATAAGGGAAGTAATAATAGTTATAAGGATAAAGACAAAAGTAATAGGGATAGTAATAATACAATAAGCATAATAATAACAGTCATAGCGATAATAATAATAGTTATAGCGATAATAATAATAGTAATAAGGATAATAATAATAGTTATAAGGATAAAGACAAGAGTAATAGGGATAGTAATAATAGAATAAGGATAATAATAACAGTCATAGCGATAATAATAATAGTAATGAGGATAATAATAATAGTTATAAGGATAGAGACAAGAGTAATAGGGATAGTAATAATAGAATAAGTATAATAATAACAGTCATAGCGATAATAATAATAGTAATAAGGATAATAATAATAGTTTTAGTGCTAATAATAATAGTAATAAGGGAAATAATAATAGTTATAAGGATAAAGAGAAGAGTAATAGGGATAGTAATAATAGAATAAGGATAATTATAACAGTCATAGCGATAATAATAATAGTCATAGCGATAATAATAATAGTAATAAGGATAATAATAATAGTTATAAGGATAAAGAGAAGAGTAATAGGGATAGTAATAATAGAATAAGGATAATAATAACAGTCATAGCGATAATAATAATAGTTATAGCGATAATAATAATAGTAGTAAGGATAATAATAATAGTTGTAAGGATAGAGACAAGAGTAATAGGGATAGTAATAGTAGAATAAGGATAATAATAACAGTCAAAGCGATAATAATAGTAATAAGGATAATAATAATAGTTATAGCGATAATAATAATAGTAATAAGGGAAATAATAATAGAATAAGGATAATAATAACAGTCATAGCGATAATAATAATATTTATAGCGATAATAATAATAGTAATAATTATAAACGTAATAGTTATAGTGCTAGTAATAATAGTGATAAGGATAATAATAATAGTTATAGCGATAATAATAATAGTAATAAGGATAATAATAATAGCTATAAGGATAGAGACAAGAGTAATAGGGATAGTGATAGTAGAATAAGGATAATAATAACAGTCATAGCGATATTAATAGTAATAAGGATAATAATAATAGTTATAGCGATAATAATAATAATAATAAGGGAAATAATAATAGAATAAGGATAATAATAACAGTCATAGCGATAATAATAATAGTTATAGCGATAATAATAATAGTAATAAGCATAATAATAATAGTTATAAGAATAGAGACAAGAGTAATAGGGATAGTAATAGTAGAATAAGCATAATAATAACAGTCATAGCGATAATAATAATAGTAATGAGGATAACAATAATAGTTATAGAGATAATAATACTAGTAATAAGGATAATAATAACAGTTATAATGATAATAATAATAGTAATAAGGGAAATAATAATAGTTATAGTGCGAATAATAATAGTAATAAGCATAATAATAATAGTTATAAGGATAGAGACAAGAGTAATGGGGATAGTAATAATAGAATAAGGATAATAATAACAGTCATAGCGATAATAATAATAGTAATGAGGATAACAATAATAGTTATAGAGATAATAATACTAGTAATAAGGATAATAATAACAGTTATAATGATAATAATAATAGTAATAAGGGAAATAATAATAGTTATAAGGATAAAGACAAGAGTAATAGGGATAGTAATAATAGAATAAGGATAATAATAACAGTCATAGCGATAATAATAATAGTAGTAAGGATAATAATAATAGTTATAGCGATAATAATAATAGTGATAAGCATAATAATAATAGTTATAAGAATAGAGACAAGAGGAATCGGGATAGTAATAGTAGAATAAGCATAATAATAACAGTCATAGCGATAATAATAATAGTAATAAGGATAATAATAATAGTTATAGTGCTAGTAATAATAGTAATAAGGATAATAATAATAGTTATAGCGATAATAATAATAGTAATAAGGATAATAATAATAGTTATAGTGCGAATAATAATAGTAATAAGGATAAACATAATAGTTATAGTGCTAATAATACTAGTAATAAGGATAATAATAATAGTTATAGCGATAATAATAATAGTAATAAGGGAAGTAATAATAGTTATAAGGATAAAGACAAAAGTAATAGGGATAGTAATAATACAATAAGCATAATAATAACAGTCATAGCGATAATAATAATAGTATTAAGGATAATAATAATAGTTATAGTGCTAATAATAATAGTAATAAGCATAATAATAATAGTTATTAGGATAAAGAGAAGAGTAATAGGGATAGTAATAGTAGAATAAGGATAATAATAACAGTCATAGCGATAATAATTATAGTAGTAAGGATAATAATAATAGTTATAGCGATAATAATAATAGTTATAAGAATAGAGACAAGAGTAATAGGGAGAGTAATAGTAGAATAAGCATAATAATAACAGTCATAGCGATAATAATAATAGTAATAAGGATAATAATAATAGTTATAGTGCTAGTAATAATAGTAATAAGGATAATAATAATAGTTATAGCGATAATAATAATAGTAATAAGGATAATAATAATAGTTATAGTGCGAATAATAATAGTAATAAGAATAAACATAATAGTTATAGTGCTAATAATACTAGTAATAAGGATAATAATAATAGTTATAGCGATAATAATAATAGTAATAAGGGAAGTAATAATAGTTATAAGGATAACGACAAAAGTAATAGGGATAGTAATAATACAATAAGCATAATAATAACAGTCATAGCGATAATAATAATAGTTATAGCGATAATAATAATAGTAATAAGGATAATAATAATAGTTATAAGGATAAAGACAAGAGTAATAGGGATAGTAATAATAGAATAAGGATAATAATAACAGTCATAGCGATAATAATAATAGTAATGAGGATAATAATAACAGTCATAGCGATAATAATAATAGTAATGAGGATAACAATAATAGTTATAGAGATAATAATACTAGTAATAAGGATAATAATAACAGTTATAATGATAATAATAATAGTAATAAGGGAAATAATAATAGTTATAGTGCGAATAATAATAGTAATAAGCATAATAATAATAGTTATAAGGATAGAGACAAGAGTAATGGGGATAGTAATAATAGAATAAGGATAATAATAACAGTCATAGCGATAATAATAATAGTAATGAGGATAACAATAATAGTTATAGAGATAATAATACTAGTAATAAGGATAATAATAACAGTTATAATGATAATAATAATAGTAATAAGGGAAATAATAATAGTTATAAGGATAAAGACAAGAGTAATAGGGATAGTAATAATAGAATAAGGATAATAATAACAGTCATAGCGATAATAATAATAGTAGTAAGGATAATAATAATAGTTATAGCGATAATAATAATAGTGATAAGCATAATAATAATAGTTATAAGAATAGAGACAAGAGGAATCGGGATAGTAATAGTAGAATAAGCATAATAATAACAGTCATAGCGATAATAATAATAGTAATAAGGATAATAATAATAGTTATAGTGCTAGTAATAATAGTAATAAGGATAATAATAATAGTTATAGCGATAATAATAATAGTAATAAGGATAATAATAATAGTTATAGTGCGAATAATAATAGTAATAAGGATAAACATAATAGTTATAGTGCTAATAATACTAGTAATAAGGATAATAATAATAGTTATAGCGATAATAATAATAGTAATAAGGGAAGTAATAATAGTTATAAGGATAAAGACAAAAGTAATAGGGATAGTAATAATACAATAAGCATAATAATAACAGTCATAGCGATAATAATAATAGTATTAAGGATAATAATAATAGTTATAAGAATAGAGACAAGAGTAATAGGGATAGTAATAGTAGAATAAGCATAATAATAACAGTCATAGCGATAATAATAATAGTAATAAGGATAATAATAATAGTTATAGTGCTAGTAATAATAGTAATAAGGATAATAATAATAGTTATAGCGATAATAATAATAGTAATAAGGATAATAAAAATAGTTATAGTGCGAATAATAATAGTAATAAGGATAAACATAATAGTTATTGTGCTAATAATACTAGTAATAAGGATAATAATAATAGTTATAGCGATAATAATAATAGTAATAAGGGAAGTAATAATAGTTATAAGGATAAAGACAAAAGTAATAGGGATAGTAATAATACAATAAGCATAATAATAACAGTCATAGCGATAATAATAATAGTTATAGCGATAATAATAATAGTAATAAGGATAATAATAATAGTTATAAGGATAAAGACAAGAGTAATAGGGATAGTAATAATAGAATATGGATAATAATAACAGTCATAGCGATAATAATAATAGTAATGAGGATAATAATAAAAGTTATAGCGACAATAATAATACTGACAAGGATAATAATAATAGTTATAAGGATAAAGACAAGAGTAATAGGGATATTAATAATAAAATAAGGATAATAATAACAGTCATAGCCATAATAATAATAGTATTAAGGATAATAATAATAGTTATAGTGCTAATAATAATAGTAATAAGCATAATAATAATAGTTATAAGGATAAAGACAAGAGTAATAGGGATAGTAATAATAGAATAAGGATAATAATAACAGTCATAGCGATAATAATAATAGTAGTAAGGATAATAATAATAGTTATAAGAATAGAGACAAGAGTAATAGGGAGAGTAATAGTAGAATAAGCATAATAATAACAGTCATAGCGATAATAATAATAGTAATAAGGATAATAATAATAGTTATAGTGCTAGTAATAATAGTAATAAGGATAATAATAATAGTTATAGCGATAATAATAATAGTAATAAGGATAATAATAATAGTTATAGTGCGAATAATAATAGTAATAAGGATAAACATAATAGTTATAGTGCTAATAATACTAGTAATAAGGATAATAATAATAGTTATAGCGATAATAATAATAGTAATAAGGGAAGTAATAATAGTTATAAGGATAAAGACAAAAGTAATAGGGATAGTAATAATACAATAAGCATAATAATAACAGTCAGAGCGATAATAATAATAGTTATAGCGATAATAATAATAGTAATAAGGATAATAATAATAGTTATAAGGATAAAGACAAGAGCAATAGAGATAGTAATAATAGAATGAGGATAATAATAACAGTCATAGCGATAATAATAATAGTAATAAGGATAATAATAATAGTTATAGTGCTAATAATAATAGTAATAAGCATAATAATAATAGTTATAAGGATAGAGACAAGAGTAATAGGGATAGTAATAATAGAATAAGGATAATAATAACAGTCATAGCGATAATAATAATAGTAATGAGGATACCAATAATAGTTATAGAGATAATAATACTAGTAATAAGGATAATAATAACAGTTATAATGATAATAATAATAGTAATAAGGGAAATAATAATAGTTATAAGGATAAAGACAAGAGTAATAGGGATAGTAATAATAGAATAAGGATAATAATAACAGTCATAGCGATAATAATAATAGTAGTAAGGATAATAATAATAGTTATAGCGATAATAATAATAGTAATAAGCATAATAATAATAGTTATAAGAATAGAGACAAGAGTAATAGGGATAGTAATAGTAGAATAAGCATAATAATAACAGTCATAGCGATAATAATAATAGTAATAAGGATAATAATAATAGTTATAGTGCTAGTAATAATAGTAATAAGGATAATAATAATAGTTATAGCGATAATAATAATAGTAATAAGGATAATAAAAATAGTTATAGTGCGAATAATAATAGTAATAAGGATAAACATAATAGTTATAGTGCTAATAATACTAGTAATAAGGATAATAATAATAGTTATAGCGATAATAATAATAGTAATAAGGGAAGTAATAATAGTTATAAGGATAAATACAAAAGTAATAGGGATAGTAATAATACAATAAGCATAATAATAACAGTCATAGCGATAATAATAATAGTTATAGCGATAATAATAATAGTAATAAGGATAATAATAATAGTTATAAGGATAAAGACAAGAGTAATAGGGATAGTAATAATAGAATAAGGATAATAATAACAGTCATAGCGATAATAATAATAGTAATGAGGATAATAATAAAAGTTATAGCGATAATAATAATACTGACAAGGATAATAATAATAGTTATAAGGATAAAGACAAGAGTAATAGGGATATTAATAATAAAATAAGGATAATAATAACAGTCATAGCGATAATAATAAAAGTATTAAGGATAATAATAATAGTTATAACGATAATAATAATAGTAATAAGGATAATAATAATAGTTATAGTGCGAATAATAATAGTAATAAGGATAAACATAATAGTTATAGTGCTAATAATACTAGTAATAAGGATAATAATAATAGTTATAGCGATAATAATAATAGTAATAAGGGAAGTAATAATAGTTATAAGGATAAAGCCAAAAGTAATAGGGATAGTAATAATACAATAAGCATAATAATAACAGTCATAGCGATAATAATAGTAGTTATAGCGATAATAATAATAGTAATAAGGATAATAATAATAGTTATAAGGATAAGGACAAGAGTAATAGGGATAGTAATAATAGAATAAGGATAATAATAACAGTCAAAGCGATAATAATAATAGTAATGAAGATAATAGTAATAGTTATAGCGATAATAATAATACTGACAAGGATAATAATAATAGTTATAAGGATAAAGACAAGAGCAATAGATATAGTGATAATAGAATAAGTATAATAATAACAGTCATAGCGATAATAATAATAGTAATAAGGATAATAATAATAGTTTTAGTGCTAATAATAATAGTAATAAGCATAATAATAATAGTTATAAGGATAGAGACAAGAGTAATAGGGATAGTAATAATAGAATAAGGATAATAATAACAGTCATAGCGATAATAATAATAGTAATGAGGATAACAATAATAGTTATAGAGATAATAATACTAGTAATAAGGATAATAATAACAGTTATAATGATAATAATAATAGTAATAAGGGAAATAATAATCGTTATAAGGATAAAGACAAGAGTAATAGGGATAGTAATAATAGAATAAGTATAATAATAACAGTCATAGCGATAATAATAATAGTAATAAGGATAATAATAATAGTTATAAGGATAAAGAGAAGAGTAATAGGGATAGTAATAATAGAATAAGGATAATAATAACAGTCATTGCGATAATAATAATAGTAATAAGGATAATAATAATAGTTATAGCGATAATAATAATAGTAATAAGGATAATAATAATAGTTATGAGGATAAAGACAAGAGTAATAGGGATAGTAATAATAGAATAAGGATAATAATAACAGTCATAGCGATAATAATAATAGTAATGAGGATAATAATAATAGTTATAAGGATAGAGACAAGAGTAATAGGGATAGTAATAATAGTAATAAGGATAATAATAATAGTTATAAGGATAATAATAATAGTTATAAGGATAAAGAGAAGAGTAATAAGGATAGTAATAATAGAATAAGGATAATTATAACAGTCATAGCGATAATAATAATAGTAATAAGGATAATATTAATAGTTATAAGGATAAAGAGAAGAGTAATAGGGATAGTAATAATAGAATAAGGATAATAATAACAGTCATAGCGATAATAATAATAGTAATGAGGATAACAATAATAGTTATAGAGATAATAATACTAGTAATAAGGATAATAATAACAGTTATAATGATAATAATAATAGTAATAAGGGAAATAATAATAGTTATAGTGCGAATAATAATAGTAATAAGGATAAACATAATAGTTATAGTGCTAATAATACTAGTAATAAGGATAAAGACAAAAGTAATAGGGATAGTAATAATACAATAAGCATAATAATAACAGTCATAGCGATAATAATAATAGTTATAGCGATAATAATAATAGTAATAAGGATAATAATAATAGTTATAAGGATAAAGACAAGAGTAATAGGGATAGTAATAATAGAATAAGTATAATAATAACAATCATAGCGTTCATAATAATAGTAATAAGGATAATAATAATAGTTATAAGGATAAAGAGAAGAGTAATAGGGATAGTAATAGTAGAATAAGCATAATAATAACAGTCATTGCGATAATAATAATAGTAATAAGGATAATAATAATAGTTATAGCGATAATAATAATAGTAATAAGGATAATAATAATAGTTATAAGGATAAAGACAAGAGTAATAGGGATAGTAATAATAGAATAAGGATAATAATAACAGTCATAGCGATAATAATAATAGTAATGAGGATAATAATAATAGTTATAATGATAATAATAATAGTAATAAGGGAAATAATAATAGTTATAGTGCGAATAATAATAGTAATAAGGATAAACATAATAGTTATAGTGCTAATAATACTAGTAATAAGGATGAAGACAAAAGTAATAGGGATAGTAATAATACAATAAGCATAATAATAACAGTCATAGCGATAATAATAATAGTTATAGCGATAATAATAATAGTAATAAGGATAATAATAATAGTTATAAGGATAAAGACAAGAGTAATAGGGATAGTAATAATAGAATAAGTATAATAATAACAGTCATAGCGATAATAATAATAGTAATAAGGATAATAATAATAGTTATAAGGATAATAATAATAAATAGTTATAAGGATAAAGAGAAGAGTAATAGGGATAGTAATAATAGAATAAGGATAATTATGACAGTCATAGCGATAATAATAATAGTAATAAGGATAATAATAATAGTTATAAGGATAATAATAATAGTTATAAGGATAATGAGAAGAGTAATAGGGATAGTAATAATAGAATAAGGATAATTATAACAGTCATAGCGATAATAATAATAGTCATAGCGATAATAATAATAGTAATAAGGATAATAATAATAGTTATAAGGATAAAGAGAAGAGTAATAGGGATAGTAATAATAGAATAAGGATAATAATAACAGTCATAGCGATAATAATAATAGTTATAGCGATAATAATAATAGTAGTAAGGATAATAATAATAGTTATAAGGATAGAGACAAGAGTAATAGGGATAGTAATAGTAGAATAAGGATAATAATAACAGTCATAGCGATAATAATAGTAATAAGGATAATAATAATAGTTATAGCGATAATAATAATAGTAATAAGGGAAATAATAATAGAATAAGAATAATAATAACAGTCATAGCGATAATAACAATATTTATAGCGATAATAATAATAGTAATAAGGATAAACATAATAGTTATAGTGCTAATAATACTAGTAATAAGGATAATAATAATAGTTATAGCGATAATAATAATAGTAATAAGGATAATAATAATAGCTATAAGGATAGAGACAAGAGTAATAGGGATAGTAATAATACAATAAGCATAATAATAACAGTCATAGCGATAATAATAATAGTAATAAGGATAATAATAATAGTTATAAGGATAAAGACAAGAGTAATAGGGATAGTAATAATAGAATAAGGATAATAATAACAGTCATAGCGATAATAATAATAGTAATGAGGATAATAATAAAAGTTATAGCGATAATAATAATACTGACAAGGATAATAATAATAGTTATAAGGATAAAGACAAGAGTAATAGGGATATTAATAATAAAATAAGGATAATAATAACAGTCATAGCGATAATAATAATAGTAATAAGCATAATAATAATAGTTATAAGAATAGAGACAAGAGTAATAGGGATAGTAATAGTAGAATAAGCATAATAATAACAGTCATAGCGATAATAATAATAATAGCTATAGTGCTAATAATAATAGTAATAAGGATAATAATAACAGTTATAGCAATAATAATAAAAGTAATAAGGATAATAATAATAGTTATAGTGCGAATAATAATAGTAATAAGGATAATAATAATAGTTATAGCGATAATAATAATTGTAATAAGGGAAATAATAATAATTATCAGGATAAAGACAAGAGTAATAGGGATAGTAATAATAGAATAAGGATAATTATAACAGTCATAGCGATAATAATAATAGTCATAGCGATAATAATAATAGTAATAAGGATAATAATAATAGTTATAAGGATAAAGAGAAGAGTAATAGGGATAGTAATAATAGAATAAGGATAATAATAACAGTCATAGCGATAATAATAATAGTTATAGCGATAATAATAATAGTAGTAAGGATAATAATAATAGTTATAAGGATAGAGACAAGAGTAATAGGGATAGTAATAGTAGAATAAGGATAATAATAACAGTCATAGCGATAATAATAGTAATAAGGATAATAATAATAGTTATAGCGATAATAATAATAGTAATAAGGGAAATAATAATAGAATAAGGATAATAATAACAGTCATAGCGATAATAATAATATTTATAGCGATAATAATAATAGTAATAAGTAGAAACATAATAGTTATAGTGCTAGTAATAATAGTGATAAGGATAATAATAATAGTTATAGCGATAATAATAATAGTAATAAGGATAATAATAATAGCTGTAAGGATAGAGACAAGAGTAATAGGGATAGTGATAGTAGAATAAGGATAATAATAACAGTCATAGCGATATTAATAGTAATAAGGATAATAATAATAGTTATAGCGATAATAATAATAATAATAAGGGAAATAATAATAGAATAAGGATAATAATAACAGTCATAGCGATAATAATAATAGTTATAGCGATAATAATATTAGTAATAAGGATAATAATAATAGTTATAAGGATAAAGACAAGAGTAATAGGGATATTAATAATAAAATAAGGCTAATAATAACAGTCAGAGCGATAATAATATTAGTATTAAGGATAATAATAATAGTTATAGTGCTAATAATAATAGTAATAAGCATAATAATAATAGTTATAAGGATAGAGACAAGAGTAATAGGGATAGTAATAGTAGAATAAGCATAATAATAACAGTCATAGCGATAATAATAATAGTAATAAGGATAATAATAATAGTTATAGTGCTAGTAATAATAGTAATAAGGATAATAATAATAGTTATAGCGATAATAATAATAGTAATAAGGATAATAAAAATAGTTATAGTGCGAATAATAATAGTAATAAGGATAAACATAATAGTTATAGTGCTAATAATACTAGTAATAAGGATAATAATAATAATTATAGCGATAATAATAATAGTAATAAGGGAAGTAATAATAGTTATAAGGATAAATACAAAAGTAATAGGGATAGTAATAATACAATAAGCATAATAATAACAGTCATAGCGATAATAATAATAGTTATAGCGATAATAATAATAGTAATAAGGATAATAATAATAGTTATAAGGATAGAGACAAGAGTAATAGGGATAGTAATAATAGAATAAGGATAATAATAACAGTCATAGCGATAATAATAATAGTAATGAGGATAATAATAAAAGTTATAGCGATAATAATAATACTGACAAGGATAATAATAATAGTTATAAGGATAAAGACAAGAGTAATAGGGATATTAATAATAAAATAAGGATAATAATAACAGTCATAGCGATAATAATAATAGTATTAAGGATAATAATAATAGTTATAGTGCTAATAATAATAGTAATAAGCATAATAATAATAGTTATAAGGATAAAGACAAGAGTAATAGGGATAGTAATAATAGAATAAGGATAATAATATCAGTCATAGCGATAATAATAATAGTAGTAAGGATAATAATAATAGTTATAAGAATAGAGACAAGAGTAATAGGGAGAGTAATAGTAGAATAAGCATAATAATAACAGTCATAGCGATAATAATAATAGTAATAAGGATAATAATAATAGTTATAGTGCTAGTAATAATAGTAATAAGGATAATAATAATAGTTATAGCGATAATAATAATAGTAATAAGGATAATAATAATAGTTATAAGAATAGAGACAAGAGTAATAGGGAGAGTAATAGTAGAATAAGCATAATAATAACAGTCATAGCGATAATAATAATAGTAATAAGGATAATTATAATAGTTATAGTGCTAGTAATAATAGTAATAAGGATAATAATAATAGTTATAGCGATAATAATAATAGTAATAAGGATAAACATAATAGTTATAGTGCTAATAATACTAGTAATAAGGATAATAATAATAGTTATAGCGATAATAATAATAGTAATAAGGGAAGTAATAATAGTTATAAGGATAAAGACAAAAGTAATAGGGATAGTAATAATACAATAAGCATAATAATAACAGTCAGAGCGATAATAATAATAGTTATAGCGATAATAATAATAGTAATAAGGATAATAATAATAGTTATAAGGATAAAGACAAGAGTAATAGGGATAGTAATAATAGAATAAGGATAATAATAACAGTCATAGCGATAATAATAATAGTAATGAGGATAATAATAATAGTTATAAGGATAGAGACAAGAGTAATAGGGATAGTAATAATAGAATAAGTATAATAATAACAGTCATAGCGATAATAATAATAGTAATAAGGATAATTATAATAGTTTTAGTGCTAATAATAATAGTAATAAGCATAACAATAATAGTTATAAGGATAAAGACAAGAGTAATAGGGATAGTAATAATAGAATAAGTATAATAATAACAGTCATAGCGATAATAATAATAGTAATAAGGATAATAATAATAGTTATAGTGCGAATAATAATAGTAATAAGGATAAACATAATAGTTATAGTGCTAATAATACTAGTAATAAGGATAATAATAACAGTTATAATGATAATAATAATAGTAATAAGGGAAATAATAATAGTTATAAGGATAAAGACAAGAGTAATAGGGATAGTAATAATAGAATAAGGATAATAATAACAGTCATAGCGATAATAATAATAGTAGTAAGGATAATAATAATAGTTATAGCGATAATAATAATAGTTATAAGAATAGAGACAACAGTAATAGGGAGAGTAATAGTAGAATAAGCATAATAATAACAGTCATAGCGATAATAATAATAGTAATAAGGATAGTAATAATAGTTATAGTGCTAATAATACTAGTAATAAGGATAATAATAATAGTTATAGCGATAATAATAATAGTAATAAGGGAAGTAATAATAGTTATAAGGATAAAGACAAAAGTAATAGGGATAGTAATAATACAATAAGCATAATAATAACAGTCATAGCGATAATAATAATAGTTATAGCGATAATAATAATAGTAATAAGGATAATAATAATAGTTATAAGGATAAAGACAAGAGTAATAGGGATAGTAATAATAGAATAAGGATAATAATAACAGTCATAGCGATAATAATAATAGTAATGAGGATAATAATAATAGTTATAGCGATAATAATAATACTGACAAGGATAATAATAATAGTTATAAGGATAAAGACAAGAGCAATAGAGATAGTAATAATAGAATGAGGATAATAATAACAGTCATAGCGATAATAATAATAGTAATAAGGATAATAATAATAGTTATAGTGCTAATAATAATAGTAATAAGCATAATAATAATAGTTATAAGGATAGAGACAAGAGTAATAGGGATAGTAATAATAGAATAAGGATAATAATATCAGTCATAGCGATAATAATAATAGTAATGAGGATAACAATAATAGTTATAGAGATAATAATACTAGTAATAAGGATAATAATAACAGTTATAATGATAATAATAATAGTAATAAGGGAAATAATAATAGTTATAAGGATAAAGACAAGAGTAATAGGGATAGTAATAATAGAATAAGTATAATAATAACAGTCATAGCGATAATAATAATAGTAATAAGGATAATAATAATAGTTATAAGGATAATAATAATAGTTATAAGGATAAAGAGAAGAGTAATAGGGATAGTAATAATAGAATAAGGATAATAATAACAGTCATAGCGATAATAATAATAGTAATGAGGATAATAATAATAGTTATAGCGATAATAATAATACTGACAAGGATAATAATAATAGTTATAAGGATAAAGACAAGAGCAATAGAGATAGTAATAATAGTTATAGTGCGAATAATAATAGTAATAAGGATAATAATAATAATTATAGCGATAATAATAATAGTAATAAGGATAATAATAATAATTATAGCGATAATAATAATAGTAATAAGGATAATAATAATAGTTATAAGGATAAAGACAAGAGTAATAGGGATAGTAATAATAGAATAAGGATAATAATAACAGTCATAGCGATAATAATAATAGTAATGAGGATAACAATAGTAGTTATAGAGATAATAATACTAGTAATAAGGATAATAATAACAGTTATAATGATAATAATAATAGTAATAAGGGAAATAATAATAGTTATAAGGATAAAGACAAGAGTAATAGGGATAGTAATAATAGAATAAGTATAATAATAACAGTCATAGCGATAATAATAATAGTAATAAGGATAATAATAATAGTTATAAGGATAATAATAATAGTTATAAGGATAAAGAGAAGAGTAATAGGGATAGTAATAATAGAATAAGGATAATAATAACAGTCATAGCGATAATAATAATAGTAGTAAGGATAATAATAATAGTTATAGCGATAATAATAATAGTAATAAGGATAATAATAATAGTTATAAGAATAGAGACAAGAGTAATAGGGAGAGTAATAGTAGAATAAGCATAATAATAACAGTCATAGCGATAATAATAATAGTAATAAGGATAATTATAATAGTTATAGTGCTAGTAATAATAGTAATAAGGATAATAATAATAGTTATAGCGATAATAATAATAGTAATAAGGATAAACATAATAGTTATAGTGCTAATAATACTAGTAATAAGGATAATAATAATAGTTATAGCGATAATAATAATAGTAATAAGGGAAGTAATAATAGTTATAAGGATAAAGACAAAAGTAATAGGGATAGTAATAATACAATAAGCATAATAATAACAGTCAGAGCGATAATAATAATAGTTATAGCGATAATAATAATAGTAATAAGGATAATAATAATAGTTATAAGGATAAAGACAAGAGTAATAGGGATAGTAATAATAGAATAAGGATAATAATAACAGTCATAGCGATAATAATAATAGTAATGAGGATAATAATAATAGTTATAAGGATAGAGACAAGAGTAATAGGGATAGTAATAATAGAATAAGTATAATAATAACAGTCATAGCGATAATAATAATAGTAATAAGGATAATTATAATAGTTTTAGTGCTAATAATAATAGTAATAAGCATAACAATAATAGTTATAAGGATAAAGACAAGAGTAATAGGGATAGTAATAATAGAATAAGTATAATAATAACAGTCATAGCGATAATAATAATAGTAATAAGGATAATAATAATAGTTATAGTGCGAATAATAATAGTAATAAGGATAAACATAATAGTTATAGTGCTAATAATACTAGTAATAAGGATAATAATAACAGTTATAATGATAATAATAATAGTAATAAGGGAAATAATAATAGTTATAAGGATAAAGACAAGAGTAATAGGGATAGTAATAATAGAATAAGGATAATAATAACAGTCATAGCGATAATAATAATAGTAGTAAGGATAATAATAATAGTTATAGCGATAATAATAATAGTTATAAGAATAGAGACAACAGTAATAGGGAGAGTAATAGTAGAATAAGCATAATAATAACAGTCATAGCGATAATAATAATAGTAATAAGGATAGTAATAATAGTTATAGTGCTAATAATACTAGTAATAAGGATAATAATAATAGTTATAGCGATAATAATAATAGTAATAAGGGAAGTAATAATAGTTATAAGGATAAAGACAAAAGTAATAGGGATAGTAATAATACAATAAGCATAATAATAACAGTCATAGCGATAATAATAATAGTTATAGCGATAATAATAATAGTAATAAGGATAATAATAATAGTTATAAGGATAAAGACAAGAGTAATAGGGATAGTAATAATAGAATAAGGATAATAATAACAGTCATAGCGATAATAATAATAGTAATGAGGATAATAATAATAGTTATAGCGATAATAATAATACTGACAAGGATAATAATAATAGTTATAAGGATAAAGACAAGAGCAATAGAGATAGTAATAATAGAATGAGGATAATAATAACAGTCATAGCGATAATAATAATAGTAATAAGGATAATAATAATAGTTATAGTGCTAATAATAATAGTAATAAGCATAATAATAATAGTTATAAGGATAGAGACAAGAGTAATAGGGATAGTAATAATAGAATAAGGATAATAATAACAGTCATAGCGATAATAATAATAGTAATGAGGATAACAATAATAGTTATAGAGATAATAATACTAGTAATAAGGATAATAATAACAGTTATAATGATAATAATAATAGTAATAAGGGAAATAATAATAGTTATAAGGATAAAGACAAGAGTAATAGGGATAGTAATAATAGAATAAGTATAATAATAACAGTCATAGCGATAATAATAATAGTAATAAGGATAATAATAATAGTTATAAGGATAATAATAATAGTTATAAGGATAAAGAGAAGAGTAATAGGGATAGTAATAATAGAATAAGGATAATAATAACAGTCATAGCGATAATAATAATAGTAATGAGGATAATAATAATAGTTATAGCGATAATAATAATACTGACAAGGATAATAATAATAGTTATAAGGATAAAGACAAGAGCAATAGAGATAGTAATAATAGTTATAGTGCGAATAATAATAGTAATAAGGATAATAATAATAATTATAGCGATAATAATAATAGTAATAAGGATAATAATAATAATTATAGCGATAATAATAATAGTAATAAGGATAATAATAATAGTTATAAGGATAAAGACAAGAGTAATAGGGATAGTAATAATAGAATAAGGATAATAATAACAGTCATAGCGATAATAATAATAGTAATGAGGATAACAATAGTAGTTATAGAGATAATAATACTAGTAATAAGGATAATAATAACAGTTATAATGATAATAATAATAGTAATAAGGGAAATAATAATAGTTATAAGGATAAAGACAAGAGTAATAGGGATAGTAATAATAGAATAAGTATAATAATAACAGTCATAGCGATAATAATAATAGTAATAAGGATAATAATAATAGTTATAAGGATAATAATAATAGTTATAAGGATAAAGAGAAGAGTAATAGGGATAGTAATAATAGAATAAGGATAATAATAACAGTCATAGCGATAATAATAATAGTAGTAAGGATAATAATAATAGTTATAGCGATAATAATAATAGTAATAAGGATAATAATAATAGTTATAAGGATAAAGAGAAGAGTAATAGGGATAGTAATAATAGAATAAGGATAATAATAACAGTCATTGCGATAATAATAATAGTAATAAGGATAATAATAATAATTATAGCGATAATAATAATAGTTATAAGGATAAAGACAAGAGTAATAGGGATAGTAATAATAGAATAAGGATAATAATAACAGTCATAGCGATAATAATAATAGTAATGAGGATAATAATAATAGTTATAAGGATAGAGACAAGAGTAATAGGGATAGTAATAATAGAATAAGTATAATAATAACAGTCATAGCGATAATAATAATAGTAATAAGGATAATTATAATAGTTTTAGTGCTAATAATAATAGTAATAAGCATAACAATAATAGTTATAAGGATAATGACAAGAGTAATAGGGATAGTAATAATAGAATAAGTATAATAATAACAGTCATAGCGATAATAATAATAGTAATAAGGATAATAATAATAGTTATAGTGCGAATAATAATTGTAATAAGGATAAACATAATAGTTATAGTGCTAATAATACTAGTAATAAGGATAATAATAACAGTTATAATGATAATAATAATAGTAATAAGGGAAATAATAATAGTTATAAGGATAAAGACAAGAGTAATAGGGATAGTAATAATAGAATAAGGATAATAATAACAGTCATAGCGATAATAATAATAGTAGTAAGGATAATAATAATAGTTATAGCGATAATAATAATAGTAATAAGCATAATAATAATAGTTATAAGAATAGAGACAAGAGTAATAGGGATAGTAATAGTAGAATAAGCATAATAATAACAGTCATTGCGATAATAATAATAGTAATAAGGATAATAATAATAGTTATAGTGCTAGTAATAATAGTAATAAGGATAATAATAATAGTTATAGCGATAATAATAATAGTAATAAGGATAATAATAATAGTTATAGTGCGAATAATAATAGTAATAAGGATAAACATAATAGTTATAGTGCTAATAATACTAGTAATAAGGATAATAATAATAGTTATAGCGATAATAATAATAGTAATAAGGAAAGTAATAATAGTTATAAGGATAAAGACAAAAGTAATAGGGATAGTAATAATACAATAAGCATAATAATAACAGTCATAGCGATAATAATAATAGTTATAGCGATAATAATAATAGTAATAAGGATAATAATAATAGTTATAGTGCTAATAATAATAGTAATAAGCATAATAATAATAGTTATAAGGATAAAGACAAGAGTAATAGGGATAGTAATAATAGAATAAGGATAATAATAACAGTCATAGCGATAATAATAATAGTGGTAAGGATAATAATAATAGTTATAGCGATAATAATAATAGTTATAAGAATAGAGACAACAGTAATAGGGAGAGTAATAGTAGAATAAGCATAATAATAACAGTCATAGCGATAATAATAATAGTAATAAGGATAATAATAATAGTTATAGTGCTAGTAATAATAGTAATAAGGATAATAATAATAGTTATAGCGATAATAATAATAGTATTAAGGATAATAATAATAGTTATAGTGCTAATAATAATAGTAATAAGCATAATAATAATAGTTATAAGGATAGAGACAAGAGTAATAGGGATAGTAATAATAGAATAAGGATAATAATAACAGTCATAGCGATAATAATAATTGTAATAAGGGAAATAATAATAATTATCAGGATAAAGACAAGAGTAATAGGGATAGTAATAATAGAATAAGGATAATTATAACAGTCATAGCGATAATAATAATAGTCATATCGATAATAATAATAGTAATAAGGATAATAATAATAGTTATAAGGATAAAGAGAAGAGTAATAGGGATAGTAATAATAGAATAAGGATAATAATAACAGTCATAGCGATAATAATAATAGTTATAGCGATAATAATAATAGTAGTAAGGATAATAATAATAGTTATAAGGATAAAGACAAGAGTAATAGGGATAGTAATAATAGAATAAGGATAATAATAACAGTCATAGCGATAGTAATAATAGTAATGAGGATAATAATAAAAGTTATAGCGATAATAATAATACTGACAAGGATAATAATAATAGTTATAAGGATAAAGACAAGAGTAATAGGGATATTAATAATAAAATAAGGATAATAATAACAGTCATAGCGATAATAATAATAGTATTAAGGATAATAATAATAGTTATAGTGCTAATAATAATAGTAATAAGCATAATAATAATAGTTATAAGGATAGAGACAAGAGTAATAGGGATAGTAATAATAGAATAAGGATAATAATAACAGTCATAGCGATAATACTAATAGTAATGAGGATAACAATAATAGTTATAGAGATAATAATACTAGTAATAAGGATAATAATAACAGTTATAATGATAATAATAATAGTAATAAGGGAAATAATAATAGTTATAAGGATAAAGACAAGAGTAATAGGGATAGTAATAATAGAATAAGTATAATAATAACAGTCATAGCGATAATAATAATAGTAATAAGGATAATAATAATAGTTATAAGGATAATAATAATAGTTATAAGGATAAAGAGAAGAGTAATAGGGATAGTAATAATAGAATAAGGATAATAATAACAGTCATAGCGATAATAATAATAGTAATGAGGATAATAATAATAGTTATAGCGATAATAATAATACTGACAAGGATAATAATAATAGTTATAAGGATAAAGACAAGAGCAATAGAGATAGTAATAATAGTTATAGTGCGAATAATAATAGTAATAAGGATAATAATAATAATTATAGCGATAATAATAATAGTAATAAGGATAATAATAATAGTTATAGTGCGAATAATAATAGTAATAAGGATAAACATAATAGTTATAGTGCTAATAATACTAGTAATAAGGATAATAATAACAGTTATAATGATAATAATAATAGTAATAAGGGAAATAATAATAGTTATAAGGATAAAGACAAGAGTAATAGGGATAGTAATAATAGAATAAGGATAATAATAACAGTCATAGCGATAATAATAATAGTAGTAAGGATAATAATAATAGTTATAGCGATAATAATAATAGTAATAAGCATAATAATAATAGTTATAAGAATAGAGACAAGAGTAATAGGGATAGTAATAGTAGAATAAGCATAATAATAACAGTCATTGCGATAATAATAATAGTAATAAGGATAATAATAATAGTTATAGTGCTAGTAATAATAGTAATAAGGATAATAATAATAGTTATAGCGATAATAATAATAGTAATAAGGATAATAATAATAGTTATAGTGCGAATAATAATAGTAATAAGGATAAACATAATAGTTATAGTGCTAATAATACTAGTAATAAGGATAATAATAATAGTTATAGCGATAATAATAATAGTAATAAGGAAAGTAATAATAGTTATAAGGATAAAGACAAAAGTAATAGGGATAGTAATAATACAATTAGCATAATAATAACAGTCATAGCGATAATAATAATAGTTATAGCGATAATAATAATAGTAATAAGGATAATAATAATAGTTATAAGGATAAAGACAAGAGTAATAGGGATAGTAATAATAGAATAAGGATAATAATAACAGTCATAGCGATAATAATAATAGTAATGAGGATAATAATAAAAGTTATAGCGATAATAATAATACTGACAAGGATAATAATAATAGTTATAAGGATAAAGACAAGAGTAATAGGGATATTAATAATAAAATAAGGATAATAATAACAGTCATAGCGATAATAATAATAGTATTAAGGATAATAATAATAGTTATAGTGCTAATAATAATAGTAATAAGCATAATAATAATAGTTATAAGGATAAAGACAAGAGTAATAGGGATAGTAATAATAGAATAAGGATAATAATAACAGTCATAGCGATAATAATAATAGTGGTAAGGATAATAATAATAGTTATAGCGATAATAATAATAGTTATAAGAATAGAGACAACAGTAATAGGGAGAGTAATAGTAGAATAAGCATAATAATAACAGTCATAGCGATAATAATAATAGTAATAAGGATAATAATAATAGTTATAGTGCTAGTAATAATAGTAATAAGGATAATAATAATAGTTATAGCGATAATAATAATAGTAATAAGGATAATAATAATAGTTATAGTGCTAATAATAATAGTAATAAGCATAATAATAATAGTTATAAGGATAGAGACAAGAGTAATAGGGATAGTAATAATAGAATAAGGATAATAATAACAGTCATAGCGATAATACTAATAGTAATGAGGATAACAATAATAGTTATAGAGATAATAATACTAGTAATAAGGATAATAATAACAGTTATAATGATAATAATAATAGTAATAAGGGAAATAATAATAGTTATAAGGATAAAGACAAGAGTAATAGGGATAGTAATAATAGAATAAGTATAATAATAACAGTCATAGCGATAATAATAATAGTAATAAGGATAATAATAATAGTTATAAGGATAATAATAATAGTTATAAGGATAAAGAGAAGAGTAATAGGGATAGTAATAATAGAATAAGGATAATAATAACAGTCATAGCGATAATAATAATAGTAATGAGGATAATAATAATAGTTATAGCGATAATAATAATACTGACAAGGATAATAATAATAGTTATAAGGATAAAGACAAGAGCAATAGAGATAGTAATAATAGTTATAGTGCGAATAATAATAGTAATAAGGATAATAATAATAATTATAGCGATAATAATAATAGTAATAAGGATAATAATAATAGTTATAAGGATAAAGAGAAGAGTAATAGGGATAGTAATAATAGAATAAGGATAATAATAACAGTCATAGCGATAATAATAATAGTAATGAGGATAATAATAAAAGTTATAGCGATAATAATAATACTGACAAGGATAATAATAATAGTTATAAGGATAAAGACAAGAGTAATAGGGATATTAATAATAAAATAAGGATAATAATAACAGTCATAGCGATAATAATAATAGTAATAAGGATAATAATAATAGTTATAAGGATAAAGACAAGAGTAATAGGGATAGTAATAATAGAATAAGGATAATAATAACAGTCATTGCGATAATAATAATAGTGGTAAGGATAATAATAATAGTTATAGCGATAATAATAATAGTTATAAGAATAGAGACAACAGTAATAGGGAGAGTAATAGTAGAATAAGCATAATAATAACAGTCATAGCGATAATAATAATAGTAATAAGGATAATAATAATAGTTATAGTGCTAGTAATAATAGTAATAAGGATAATAATAATAGTTATAGCGATAATAATAATAGTAATAAGGATAATAATAATAGTTATAGTGCTAATAATAATAGTAATAAGCATAATAATAATAGTTATAAGGATAGAGACAAGAGTAATAGGGATAGTAATAATAGAATAAGGATAATAATAACAGTCATAGCGATAATAATAATAGTAATGAGGATAACAATAATAGTTATAGAGATAATAATACTAGTAATAAGGATAATAATAACAGTTATAATGATAATAATAATAGTTATAAGGATAAAGACAAGAGTAATAGGGATAGTAATAATAGAATAAGTATAATAATAACAGTCATAGCGATAATAATAATAGTAATAAGGATAATAATAATAGTTATAAGGATAATAATAATAGTTATAAGGATAAAGAGAAGAGTAATAGGGATAGTAATAATAGAATAAGGATAATAATAACAGTCATAGCGATAATAATAATAGTAATGAGGATAATAATAATAGTTATAGCGATAATAATAATACTGACAAGGATAATAATAATAGTTATAAGGATAAAGACAAGAGCAATAGAGATAGTAATAATAGTTATAGTGCGAATAATAATAGTAATAAGGATAATAATAATAATTATAGCGATAATAATAATAGTAATAAGGATAATAATAATAGTTATAGTGCGAATAATAATAGTAATAAGGATAAACATAATAGTTATAGTGCTAATAATACTAGTAATAAGGATAATAATAACAGTTATAATGATAATAATAATAGTAATAAGGGAAATAATAATAGTTATAAGGATAAAGACAAGAGTAATAGGGATAGTAATAATAGAATAAGGATAATAATAACAGTCATAGCGATAATAATAATAGTAGTAAGGATAATAATAATAGTTATAGCGATAATAATAATAGTAATAAGCATAATAATAATAGTTATAAGAATAGAGACAAGAGTAATAGGGATAGTAATAGTAGAATAAGCATAATAATAACAGTCATTGCGATAATAATAATAGTAATAAGGATAATAATAATAGTTATAGTGCTAGTAATAATAGTAATAAGGATAATAATAATAGTTATAGCGATAATAATAATAGTAATAAGGATAATAATAATAGTTATAGTGCGAATAATAATAGTAATAAGGATAAACATAATAGTTATAGTGCTAATAATACTAGTAATAAGGATAATAATAATAGTTATAGCGATAATAATAATAGTAATAAGGATAATAATAATAGTTATAGTGCTAATAATAATAGTAATAAGCATAATAATAATAGTTATAAGGATAGAGACAAGAGTAATAGGGATAGTAATAATAGAATAAGGATAATAATAACAGTCATAGCGATAATACTAATAGTAATGAGGATAACAATAATAGTTATAGAGATAATAATACTAGTAATAAGGATAATAATAACAGTTATAATGATAATAATAATAGTAATAAGGGAAATAATAATAGTTATAAGGATAAAGACAAGAGTAATAGGGATAGTAATAATAGAATAAGTATAATAATAACAGTCATAGCGATAATAATAATAGTAATAAGGATAATAATAATAGTTATAAGGATAATAATAATAGTTATAAGGATAAAGAGAAGAGTAATAGGGATAGTAATAATAGAATAAGGATAATAATAACAGTCATAGCGATAATAATAATAGTAATGAGGATAATAATAATAGTTATAGCGATAATAATAATACTGACAAGGATAATAATAATAGTTATAAGGATAAAGACAAGAGCAATAGAGATAGTAATAATAGTTATAGTGCGAATAATAATAGTAATAAGGATAATAATAATAATTATAGCGATAATAATAATAGTAATAAGGATAATAATAATAGTTATAAGGATAAAGAGAAGAGTAATAGGGATAGTAATAATAGAATAAGGATAATAATAACAGTCATAGCGATAATAATAATAGTAATGAGGATAATAATAAAAGTTATAGCGATAATAATAATACTGACAAGGATAATAATAATAGTTATAAGGATAAAGACAAGAGTAATAGGGATATTAATAATAAAATAAGGATAATAATAACAGTCATAGCGATAATAATAATAGTAATAAGGATAATAATAATAGTTATAAGGATAAAGACAAGAGTAATAGGGATAGTAATAATAGAATAAGGATAATAATAACAGTCATTGCGATAATAATAAAAGAAATACGGATAATAATAATAGTTATAGTGGTAATAATAATATTAATAAGCATAATAATAATAGTTATAAGGATAGAGACAAGAGTAATAGGGATAGTAATAATAGAATAAGGATAATAATAACAGTCATAGCGATAATAATAATTGTAATAAGGGAAATAATAATAATTATCAGGATAAAGACAAGAGTAATAGGGATAGTAATAATAGAATAAGGATAATTATAACAGTCATAGCGATAATAATAATAGTCATATCGATAATAATAATAGTAATAAGGATAATAATAATAGTTATAAGGATAAAGAGAAGAGTAATAGGGATAGTAATAATAGAATAAGGATAATAATAACAGTCATAGCGATAATAATAATAGTAATGAGGATAATAATAATAGTTATAGCGATAATAATAATACAGACAAGGATAATAATAATAGTTATAAGGATAAAGACAAGAGCAATAGAGATAGTAATAATAGAATGAGGATAATAATAACAGTCATAGCGATAATAATAATAGTAATAAGGATAATAATAATAGTTATAGTGCTAATAATAATAGTAATAAGCATAATAATAATAGTTATAAGGATAGAGACAAGAGTAATAGGGATAGTAATAATAGAATAAGGATAATAATAACAGTCATAGCGATAATAATAATAGTAATGAGGATAACAATAATAGTTATAGAGATAATAATACTAGTAATAAGGATAATAATAACAGTTATAATGATAATAATAATAGTAATAAGGGAAATAATAATAGTTATAAGGATAAAGACAAGAGTAATAGGGATAGTAATAATAGAATAAGTATAATAATAACAGTCATAGCGATAATAATAATAGTAATAAGGATAATAATAATAGTTATAAGGATAATAATAATAGTTATAAGGATAAAGAGAAGAGTAATAGGGATAGTAATAATAGAATAAGGATAATAATAACAGTCATAGCGATAATAATAATAGTAGTAAGGATAATAATAATAGTTATAGCGATAATAATAATAGTAATAAGGATAATAATAATAGTTATAAGGATAAAGAGAAGAGTAATAGGGATAGTAATAATAGAATAAGGATAATAATAACAGTCATTGCGATAATAATAATAGTAATAAGGATAATAATAATAGTTATAGCGATAATAATAATAATAGCTATAGTGCTAATAATAATAGTAATAAGGATAATAATAACAGTTATAGCAATAATAATAAAAGTAATAAGGATAATAATAATAGTTATAGTGCGAATAATAATAGTAATAAGGATAATAATAATAGTTATAGCGATAATAATAATTGTAATAAGGGAAATAATAATAATTATCAGGATAAAGACAAGAGTAATAGGGATAGTAATAATAGAATAAGGATAATTATAACAGTCATAGCGATAATAATAATAGTCATATCGATAATAATAATAGTAATTAGGATAATAATAATAGTTATAAGGATAAAGAGAAGAGTAATAGGGATAGTAATAATAGAATAAGGATAATAATAACAGTCATAGCGATAATAATAATAGTTATAGCGATAATAATAATAGTAGTAAGGATAATAATAATAGTTATAAGGATAGAGACAAGAGTAATAGGGATAGTAATAGTAGAATAAGGATAATAATAACAGTCATAGTGATAATAATAGTAATAAGGATAATAATAATAGTTATAGCGATAATAATAATAGTAATAAGGGAAATAATAATAGAATAAGGATAATAATAACAGTCATAGCGATAATAATAATATTTATAGCGATAATAATAATAGTAATAAGTATAAACATAATAGTTATAGTGCTAGTAATAATAGTGATAAGGATAATAATAATAGTTATAGCGATAATAATAATAATAATAAGGGAAATAATAATAGAATAAGGATAATAATAACAGTCATAGCGATAATAATAATAGTTATAGCGATAATAATATTAGTAATAAGGATAATAATAATAGTTATAAGGATAAAGACAAGAGTAATAGGGATATTAATAATAAAATAAGGATAATAACAACAGTCATAGCGATAATAATAATAGTATTAAGGATAATAATAATAGTTATAGTGCTAATAATAATAGTAATAAGCATAATAATAATAGTTATAAGGATAGAGACAAGAGTAATAGGGATAGTAATAATAGAATAATGATAATTATAACAGTCATAGCGATAATAATAATAGTCATATCGATAATAATAATAGTAATAAGGATAATAATAATAGTTATAAGGATAAAGAGAAGAGTAATAGGGATAGTAATAATAGAATAAGGATAATAATAACAGTCATAGCGATAATAATAATAGTTATAGCGATAATAATAATAGTAGTAAGGATAATAATAATAGTTATAAGGATAGAGACAAGAGTAATAGGGATAGTAATAGTAGAATAAGGATAATAATAACAGTCATAGTGATAATAATAGTAATAAGGATAATAATAATAGTTATAGCGATAATAATAATAGTAATAAGGGAAATAATAATAGAATAAGGATAATAATAACAGTCATAGCGATAATAATAATATTTATAGCGATAATAATAATAGTAATAAGTATAAACATAATAGTTATAGTGCTAGTAATAATAGTGATAAGGATAATAATAATAGTTATAGCGATAATAATAATAGTAATAAGGATAATAATAATAGCTATAAGGATAGAGACAAGAGTAATAGGGATAGTGATAGTAGAATAAGGATAATAATAACAGTCATAGCGATATTAATAGTAATAAGGATAATAATAATAGTTATAGCGATAATAATAATAGTAATAAGGATAATAATAATAGTTATAGTGCGAATAATAATAGTAATAAGGATAATAATAATAGTTATAAGGATAAAGAGAAGAGTAATAGGGATAGTAATAATAGAATAAGGATAATAATAACAGTCATTGCGATAATAATAATAGTAATAAGGATAATAATAATAATTATAGCGATAATAATAATAGTAATAAGGATAATAATAATAGTTATAAGGATAAAGACAAGAGTAATAGGGATAGTAATAATAGAATAAGGATAATAATAACAGTCATAGCGATAATAATAATAGTAATGAGGATAATAATAATAGTTATAGTGGTAATAATAATATTAATAAGCATAATAATAATAGTTATAAGGATAGAGACAAGAGTAATAGTCATAGTAATAATAGAATAAGGATAATAATAACAGTCATAGCGATAATAATAATAGTAATATTGATAATAATAATAGTTATAGTGCGAATAATAATAGTAATAAGGATAAACATAATAGTTATAGTGCTAATAATACTAGTAATAAGGATAATAATAACAGTCATAGCGATAATAATAATAGTAATGAGGATAACAATAATAGTTATAGAGATAATAATACTAGTAATAAGGATAATAATAACAGGTATAATGATAATAATAATAGTAATAAGGGAAATAATAATAGTTATAAGGATAAAGACAAGAGTAATAGGGATAGTAATAATAGAATAAGGATAATAATAACAGTCATAGCGATAATAATAATAGTAGTAAGGATAATAATAATAGTTATAGCGATAATAATAATAGTAATAAGCATAATAATAATAGTTATAAGAATAGAGACAAGAGTAATAGGGATAGTAATAGTAGAATAAGCATAATAATAACAGTCATAGCGATAATAATAATTGTAATAAGGGAAATAATAATAATTATCAGGATAAAGACAAGAGTAATAGGGATAGTAATAATAGAATAAGTATAATAATAACAGTCATAGCGATAATAATAATAGTAATAAGGATAATAATAATAGTTATAAGGATAATAATAATAGTTATATGGATAAAGAGAAGAGTAATAGGGATAGTAATAATAGAATAAGGATAATAATAACAGTCATAGCGATAATAATAATAGTAGTGAGGATAATAATAATAGTTATAGCGATAATAATAATAGTAATAAGGGTAATAATAATAGTTATAAGGATAAAGAGAAGAGTAATAGGGATAGTAATAATAGAATAAGGATAATAATAACAGTCATAGCGATAATAATAATAGTAATGAGGATAATAATAATAGTTATAAGGATAGAGACAAGAGTAATAGGGATAGTAATAATAGAATAAGTATAATAATAACAGTCATAGCGATAATAATAATAGTAATAAGGATAATTATAATAGTTTTAGTGCTAATAATAATAGTAATAAGCATAACAATAATAGTTATAAGGATAAAGACAAGAGTAATAGGGATAGTAATAATAGAATAAGTATAATAATAACAGTCATAGCGATAATAATAATAGTAATAAGGATAATAATAATAGTTATAGTGCGAATAATAATAGTAATAAGGATAAACATAATAGTTATAGTGCTAATAATACTAGTAATAAGGATAATAATAACAGTTATAGCGATAATAATAAGAGTAATAAGGGAAATAATAATAAATATCAGGATAAAGACAAGAGTAATAGGCATAGTAATAATAGAATAAGGATAATAATAACAGTCATAGCGATAATAATAATAGTAATGAGGATAACAATAATAGTTATAGAGATAATAATACTAGTAATAAGGATAATAATAACAGTTATAATGATAATAATAATAGTAATAAGGGAAATAATAATAGTTATAAGGATAAAGACAAGAGTAATAGGGTTAGTAATAATAGAATAAGGATAATAATAACAGTCATAGCGATAATAATAATAGTAGTAAGGATAATAATATTAGTTATAGCAATAATAATAATAGTAATAAGCATAATAATAATAGTTATAGCGATAATAATAATAGTAATAAGGGTAATAATAATACTTATAAGGATAAAGAGAAGAGTAATAGGGATAGTAATAATAGAATAAGGATAATAATAACAGTCATTGCGATAATAATAATAGTAATAAGGATAATAATAATAGTTATAGCGATAATAATAATAGTAATAAGGATAATAATAATAGTTATAAGGATAAAGACAAGAATAATAGGGATAGTAATAATAGAATAAGGATAATAATAACAGTCATAGCGATAATAATAATAGTAATGAGGATAATAATAATAGTTATAAGGATAGAGACAAGAGTAATAGGGATAGTAATAATAGAATAAGTATAATAATAACAGTCATAGCGATAATAATAATAGTAATAAGGATAATAATAATAGTTATAGCGATAATAATAATAGTAATAAGGATAATAATAATAGTTATAAGGATAAAGACAAGAGTAATAGGGATAGTAATAATAGAATAAGTATAATAATAACAGTCATAGCGATAATAATAATAGTAATAAGGATAATAATAATAGTTATAAGGATAATAATAATAGTTATATGGATAAAGAGAAGAGTAATAGGGATAGTAATAATAGAATAAGGATAATAATAACAGTCATAGCGATAATAATAATAGTAGTGAGGATAATAATAATAGTTATAGCGATAATAATAATAGTAGTAAGGATAATAATAATAGTTATAAGGATAGAGACAAGAGTAATAGGGATAGTAATAGTAGAATAAGGATAATAATAACAGTCATAGTGATAATAATAGTAATAAGGATAATAATAATAGTTATAGCGATAATAATAATAGTAATAAGGGAAATAATAATAGAATAAGGATAATAATAACAGTCATAGCGATAATAATAATATTTATAGCGATAATAATAATAGTAATAAGTATAAACATAATAGTTATAGTGCTAGTAATAATAGTGATAAGGATAATAATAATAGTTATAGCGATAATAATAATAGTAATAAGGATAATAATAATAGCTATAAGGATAGAGACAAGAGTAATAGGGATAGTGATAGTAGAATAAGGATAATAATAACAGTCATAGCGATATTAATAGTAATAAGGATAATAATAATAGTTATAGCGATAATAATAATAATAATAAGGGAAATAATAATAGAATAAGGATAATAATAACAGTCATAGCGATAATAATAATAGTTATAGCGATAATAATATTAGTAATAAGGATAATAATAATAGTTATAAGGATAAAGACAAGAGTAATAGGGATATTAATAATAAAATAAGGATAATAATAACAGTCATAGCGATAATAATAATAGTATTAAGGATAATAATAATAGTTATAGTGCTAATAATAATAGTAATAAGCATAATAATAATAGTTATAAGGATAGAGACAAGAGTAATAGGGATAGTAATAATAGAATAAGGATAATAATAACAGTCATAGCGATAATAATAATAGTAATGAGGATAACAATAATAGTTATAGAGATAATAATACTAGTAATAAGGATAATAATAACAGTTATAATGATAATAATAATAGTTATAGTGCTAATAATAATAGTAATAAGCATAATAATAATAGTTATGAGGATAAAGACAAGAGTAATAGGGATAGTAATAATAGAATAAGGATAATAATAACAGTCATAGCGATAATAATAATAGTAGTAAGGATAAGAAGAATAGTTATAGCGATAATAATAATAGTTATAAGAATAGAGACAAGAGTAATAGGGAGAGTAATAGTAGAATAAGCATAATAATAACAGTCATAGCGATAATAATAATAGTAATAAGGATAATAATAATAGTTATAGTGCTAGTAATAATAGTAATAAGGATAATAATAATAGTTATAGCGATAATAATAATAGTAATAAGGATAATAATAATAGTTATAGTGCGAATAATAATAGTAATAAGGATAAACATAATAGTTATAGTGCTAATAATACTAGTAATAAGGATAATAATAATAGTTATAGCGATAATAATAATAGTAATAAGGGAAGTAATAATAGTTATAAGGATAAAGACAAAAGTAATAGGGATAGTAATAATACAATAAGCATAATAATAACAGTCATAGCGATAATAATAATAGTTATAGCGATAATAATAATAGTAATAAGGATAATAATAATAGTTATAAGGATAAAGACAAGAGTAATAGGGATAGTAATAATAGAATAAGGATAATAATAACAGTCATAGCGATAATAATAATAGTAATGAGGATAATAATAATAGTTATAGCGATAATAATAATACTGACAAGGATAATAATAATAGTTATAAGGATAAAGACAAGAGCAATAGAGATAGTAATAATAGAATGAGGATAATAATAACAGTCATAGCGATAATAATAATAGTAATAAGGATAATAATAATAGTTATAGTGCTAATAATAATAGTAATAAGCATAATAATAATAGTTATAAGGATAGAGACAAGAGTAATAGGGATAGTAATAATAGAATAAGGATAATAATAACAGTCATAGCGATAATAATAATAGTAATGAGGATAACAATAATAGTTATAGAGATAATAATACTAGTAATAAGGATAATAATAACAGTTATAATGATAATAATAATAGTAATAAGGGAAATAATAATAGTTATAAGGATAAAGACAAGAGTAATAGGGATAGTAATAATAGAATAAGTATAATAATAACAGTCATAGCGATAATAATAATAGTAATAAGGATAATAATAATAGTTATAAGGATAATAATAATAGTTATAAGGATAAAGAGAAGAGTAATAGGGATAGTAATAATAGAATAAGGATAATAATAACAGTCATAGCGATAATAATAATAGTAGTATGGATAATAATAATAGTTATAGCGATAATAATAATAGTAATAAGGATAATAATAATAGTTATAAGGATAAAGAGAAGAGTAATAGGGATAGTAATAATAGAATAAGGATAATAATAACAGTCATTGCGATAATAATAATAGTAATAAGGACAATAATAATAATTATAGCGATAATAATAATAGTAATAAGGATAATAATAATAGTTATAAGGATAAAGACAAGAGTAGTAGGGATAGTAATAATAGAATAAGGATAATAATAACAGTCATAGCGATAATAATAATAGTAATGAGGATAATAATAATAGTTATAAGGATAGAGACAAGAGTAATAGGGATAGTAATAATAGAATAAGTATAATAATAACAGTCATAGCGATAATAATAATAGTAATAAGGATAATTATAATAGTTTTAGTGCTAATAATAATAGTAATAAGCATAACAATAATAGTTATAAGGATAAAGACAAGAGTAATAGGGATAGTAATAATAGAATAAGTATAATAATAACAGTCATAGCGATAATAATAATAGTAATAAGGATAATAATAATAGTTATAGTGCGAATAATAATAGTAATAAGGATAAACATAATAGTTATAGTGCTAATAATACTAGTAATAAGGATAATAATAACAGTTATAGCGATAATAATAAAAGTAATAAGGGAAATAATAATAAATATCAGGATAAAGACAAGAGTAATAGGCATAGTAATAATGGAAGAAGTATAATACTAACAGTCATTGCGATAATAATAAAAGAAATACGGATAATAATAATAGTTATAGTGGTAATAATAATATTAATAAGCATAATAATAATAGTTATAAGGATAGAGACAAGAGTAATAGTCATAGTAATAATAGAATAAGGATAATAATAACAGTCATAGCGATAATAATAATAGTAATGAGGATAACAATAATAGTTATAGAGATAATAATACTAGTAATAAGGATAATAATAACAGGTATAATGATAATAATAATAGTACTAAGGGAAATAATAATAGTTATAAGGATAAAGACAAGAGTAATAGGGATAGTAATAATAGAATAAGGATAATAATAACAGTCATAGCGATAATAATAATAGTAGTAAGGATAATAATAATAGTTATAGCGATAATAATAATAGTAATAAGCATAATAATAATAGTTATAAGAATAGAGACAAGAGTAATAGGGATAGTAATAGTAGAATAAGCATAATAATAACAGTCATAGCGATAATAATAATTGTAATAAGGGAAATAATAATAATTATCAGGATAAAGACAAGAGTAATAGGGATAGTAATAATAGAATAAGTATAATAATAACAGTCATAGCGATAATAATAATAGTAATAAGGATAATAATAATAGTTATAAGGATAATAATAATAGTTATATGGATAAAGAGAAGAGTAATAGGGATAGTAATAATAGAATAAGGATAATAATAACAGTCATAGCGATAATAATAATAGTAGTGAGGATAATAATAATAGTTATAGCGATAATAATAATAGTACTAAGGGTAATAATAATAGTTATAAGGATAAAGAGAAGAGTAATAGGGATAGTAATAATAGAATAAGGATAATAATAACAGTCATAGCGATAATAATAATAGTAGTAAGGATAATAATAATAGTTATAGCGATAATAATAATAGTAATAAGCATAATAATAATAGTTATAAGAATAGAGACAAGAGTAATAGGGATAGTAATAATAGAATAAGGATAATAATAACAGTCATAGCGATAATAATAATAGTAATGAGGATAACAATAATAGTTATAGAGATAATAATACTAGTAATAAGGATAATAATAACAGTTATAATGATAATAATAATAGTTATAGTGCTAATAATAATAGTAATAAGCATAATAATAATAGTTATGAGGATAAAGACAAGAGTAATAGGGATAGTAATAATAGAATAAGGATAATAATAACAGTCATAGCGATAATAATAATAGTAGTAAGGATAAGAAGAATAGTTATAGCGATAATAATAATAGTTATAAGAATAGAGACAAGAGTAATAGGGAGAGTAATAGTAGAATAAGCATAATAATAACAGTCATAGCGATAATAATAATAGTAATAAGGATAATAATAATAGTTATAGTGCTAGTAATAATAGTAATAAGGATAATAATAATAGTTATAGCGATAATAATAATAGTAATAAGGATAATAATAATAGTTATAGTGCGAATAATAATAATAATAAGGATAAACATAATAGTTATAGTGCTAATAATACTAGTAATAAGGATAATAATAATAGTTATAGCGATAATAATAATAGTAATAAGGGAAGTAATAATAGTTATAAGGATAAAGACAAAAGTAATAGGGATAGTAATAATACAATAAGCATAATAATAACAGTCATAGCGATAATAATAATAGTTATAGCGATAATAATAATAGTAATAAGGATAATAATAATAGTTATAAGGATAAAGACAAGAGTAATAGGGATAGTAATAATAGAATAAGGATAATAATAACAGTCATAGCGATAATAATAATAGTAATGAGGATAATAATAATAGTTATAGCGATAATAATAATACTGACAAGGATAATAATAATAGTTATAAGGATAAAGACAAGAGCAATAGAGATAGTAATAATAGAATGAGGATAATAATAACAGTCATAGCGATAATAATAATAGTAATAAGGATAATAATAATAGTTATAGTGCTAATAATAATAGTAATAAGCATAATAATAATAGTTATAAGGATAGAGACAAGAGTAATAGGGATAGTAATAATAGAATAAGGATAATAATAACAGTCATAGCGATAATAATAATAGTAATGAGGATAACAATAATAGTTATAGAGATAATAATACTAGTAATAAGGATAATAATAACAGTTACAATGATAATAATAATAGTAATAAGGGAAATAATAATAGTTATAAGGATAAAGACAAGAGTAATAGGGATAGTAATAATAGAATAAGTATAATAATAACAGTCATAGCGATAATAATAATAGTAATAAGGATAATAATAATAGTTATAAGGATAATAATAATAGTTATAAGGATAAAGAGAAGAGTAATAGGGATAGTAATAATAGAATAAGGATAATAATAACAGTCATAGCGATAATAATAATAGTAGTATGGATAATAATAATAGTTATAAGGATAAAGAGAAGAGTAATAGGGATAGTAATAATAGAATAAGGATAATAATAACAGTCATTGCGATAATAATAATAGTAATAAGGACAATAATAATAATTATAGCGATAATAATAATAGTAATAAGGATAATAATAATAGTTATAAGGATAAAGACAAGAGTAGTAGGGATAGTAATAATAGAATAAGGATAATAATAACAGTCATAGCGATAATAATAATAGTAATGAGGATAATAATAATAGTTATAAGGATAGAGACAAGAGTAATAGGGATAGTAATAATAGAATAAGTATAATAATAACAGTCATAGCGATAATAATAATAGTAATAAGGATAATTATAATAGTTTTAGTGCTAATAATAATAGTAATAAGCATAACAATAATAGTTATAAGGATAAAGACAAGAGTAATAGGGATAGTAATAATAGAATAAGTATAATAATAACAGTCATAGCGATAATAATAATAGTAATAAGGATAATAATAATAGTTATAGTGCGAATAATAATAGTAATAAGGATAAACATAATAGTTATAGTGCTAATAATACTAGTAATAAGGATAATAATAACAGTTATAGCGATAATAATAAAAGTAATAAGGGAAATAATAATAAATATCAGGATAAAGACAAGAGTAATAGGCATAGTAATAATGGAAGAAGTATAATACTAACAGTCATTGCGATAATAATAAAAGAAATACGGATAATAATAATAGTTATAGTGGTAATAATAATATTAATAAGCATAATAATAATAGTTATAAGGATAGAGACAAGAGTAATAGTCATAGTAATAATAGAATAAGGATAATAATAACAGTCATAGCGATAATAATAATAGTAATGAGGATAACAATAATAGTTATAGAGATAATAATACTAGTAATAAGGATAATAATAACAGGTATAATGATAATAATAATAGTACTAAGGGAAATAATAATAGTTATAAGGATAAAGACAAGAGTAATAGGGATAGTAATAATAGAATAAGGATAATAATAACAGTCATAGCGATAATAATAATAGTAGTAAGGATAATAATAATAGTTATAGCGATAATAATAATAGTAATAAGCATAATAATAATAGTTATAAGAATAGAGACAAGAGTAATAGGGATAGTAATAGTAGAATAAGCATAATAATAACAGTCATAGCGATAATAATAATTGTAATAAGGGAAATAATAATAATTATCAGGATAAAGACAAGAGTAATAGGGATAGTAATAATAGAATAAGTATAATAATAACAGTCATAGCGATAATAATAATAGTAATAAGGATAATAATAATAGTTATAAGGATAATAATAATAGTTATATGGATAAAGAGAAGAGTAATAGGGATAGTAATAATAGAATAAGGATAATAATAACAGTCATAGCGATAATAATAATAGTAGTGAGGATAATAATAATAGTTATAGCGATAATAATAATAGTACTAAGGGTAATAATAATAGTTATAAGGATAAAGAGAAGAGTAATAGGGATAGTAATAATAGAATAAGGATAATAATAACAGTCATAGCGATAATAATAATAGTAGTAAGGATAATAATAATAGTTATAGCGATAATAATAATAGTAATAAGCATAATAATAATAGTTATAAGAATAGAGACAAGAGTAATAGGGATAGTAATAGTAGAATAAGCATAATAATAACAGTCATAGCGATAATAATAATTGTAATAAGGGAAATAATAATAATTATCAGGATAAAGACAAGAGTAATAGGGATAGTAATAATAGAATAAGTATAATAATAACAGTCATAGCGATAATAATAATAGTAATAAGGATAATAATAATAGTTATAAGGATAATAATAATAGTTATATGGATAAAGAGAAGAGTAATAGGGATAGTAATAATAGAATAAGGATAATAATAACAGTCATAGCGATAATAATAATAGTAGTGAGGATAATAATAATAGTTATAGCGATAATAATAATAGTACTAAGGGTAATAATAATAGTTATAAGGATAAAGAGAAGAGTAATAGGGATAGTAATAATAGAATAAGGATAATAATAACAGTCATAGCGATAATAATAATAGTAATGAGGATAATAATAATAGTTATAAGGATAGAGACAAGAGTAATAGGGATAGTAATAATAGAATAAGTATAATAATAACAGTCATAGCGATAATAATAATAGTAATAAGGATAATTATAATAGTTTTAGTGCTAATAATAATAGTAATAAGCATAACAATAATAGTTATAAGGATAAAGACAAGAGTAATAGGGATAGTAATAATAGAATAAGTATAATAATAACAGTCATAGCGATAATAATAATAGTAATAAGGATAATAATAATAGTTATAGTGCGAATAATAATAGTAATAAGGATAAACATAATAGTTATAGTGCTAATAATACTAGTAATAAGGATAATAATAACAGTTATAGCGATAATAATATGAGTAATAAGGGAAATAATAATAAATATCAGGATAAAGACAAGAGTAATAGGCATAGTAATAATAGAATAAGGATAATAATAACAGTCATAGCGATAATAATAATAGTAATGAGGATAACAATAATAGTTATAGAGATAATAATACTAGTAATAAGGATAATAATAACAGTTATAATGATAATAATAATAGTAATAAGGGAAATAATAATAGTTATAAGGATAAAGACAAGAGTAATAGGGTTAGTAATAATAGAATAAGGATAATAATAACAGTCATAGCGATAATAATAATAGTAGTAAGGATAATAATATTAGTTATAGCAATAATAATAATAGTAATAAGCATAATAATAATAGTTATAAGAATAGAGACAAGAGTAATAGGGATAGTAATAGTAGAATAAGCATAATAATAACAGTCATAGCGATAATAATAATTGTAATAAGGGAAATAATAATAATTATCAGGATAAAGACAAGAGTAATAGGGATAGTAATAATAGAATAAGTATAATAATAACAGTCATAGCGATAATAATAATAGTAATAAGGATAATAATAATAGTTATAAGGATAATAATAATAGTTATATGGATAAAGAGAAGAGTAATAGGGATAGTAATAATAGAATAAGGATAATAATAACAGTCATAGCGATAATAATAATAGTAGTGAGGATAATAATAATAGTTATAGCGATAATAATAATAGTAATAAGGGTAATAATAATACTTATAAGGATAAAGAGAAGAGTAATAGGGATAGTAATAATAGAATAAGGATAATAATAACAGTCATTGCGATAATAATAATAGTAATAAGGATAATAATAATAGTTATAGCGATAATAATAATAGTAATAAGGATAATAATAATAGTTATAAGGATAAAGACAAGAATAATAGGGATAGTAATAATAGAATAAGGATAATAATAACAGTCATAGCGATAATAATAATAGTAATGAGGATAATAATAATAGTTATAAGGATAGAGACAAGAGTAATAGGGATAGTAATAATAGAATAAGTATAATAATAACAGTCATAGCGATAATAATAATAGTAATAAGGATAATAATAATAGTTATAGCGATAATAATAATAGTAATAAGGATAATAATAATAGTTATAAGGATAAAGACAAGAGTAATAGGGATAGTAATAATAGAATAAGTATAATAATAACAGTCATAGCGATAATAATAATAGTTATAAGGATAAAGAGAAGAGTAAAAGGGATAGTAATAATAGAATAAGGATAATAATAACAGTCATAGCGATAATAATAATAGTAGTAAGGATAATAATAATAGTAATAAGGATAATAATAATAGTTATGAGGATAATAATAATAGTTATAAGGATAAAGACAAGAGTAATAGGGATAGTAATATTAGAATAAGTATAATAATAACAGTCATAGCGATAATAATAATAATAGCTATAGTGCTAATAATAATAGTAATAAGGATAATAATAACAGTTATAGCAATAATAATAATAGTATTAAGGATAATAATAATAGTTATAGTGCGAGTAATAATAGTAATAAGGATAATAATAATAGTTATAGTGATAATAATAATTATCAGGATAAAGACAAGAGTAATAGGGATAGTAATAATAGAATAAGTATAATAATAACAGTCATAGCGATAATAATAATAGTAATAAGGATAATAATAATAGTTATAAGGATAAAGAGAAGAGTAATAGGGATAGTAATAATAGAATAAGGATAATAATAACAGTCATAGCGATAATAATAATAGTAATAAGGATAATAATAATAGTTATAAGGATAATAATAATAGTTATAAGGATAAAGAGAAGAGTAATAGGGATAGTAATAATAGAATAAGGATAATAATAACAGTCATAGCGATAATAATAATAGTAGTAAGGATAATCATAATAGTAATAAGGATAATAATAATAGTTATGAGGATAATAATAATAGTTATAAGGATAAAGACAAGAGTAATAGGGATAGTAATATTAGAATAAGTTTAATAATAACAGTCATAGCGATAATAATAATAATAGCTATAGTGCTAATAATAATAGTAATAAGGATAATAATAACAGTTATAGCAATAATAATAATAGTATTAAGGATAATAATAATAGTTATAGTGCGAGTAATAATAGTAATAAGGATAATTATAATAGTTATAGTGATAATAATAATTATCAGGATAAAGACAAGAGTAATAGGGATAGTAATAATAGAATAAGTATAATAATAACAGTCATAGCGATAATAATAATAGTAATAAGGATAATAATAATAGTTATAAGGATAAAGAGAAGAGTAATAGGGATAGTAATAATAGAATAAGGATAATAATAATAGTAATAAGGATAATAATAATAGTTATAAGGATAATAATAATAGTTATAAGGATAAAGAGAAGAGTAATAGGGATAGTAATAATAGAATAAGGATAATAATAACAGTCATAGCGATAATAATAATAGTAGTAAGGATAATAATAATAGTTATAGCGATAATAATAATAGTAATAAGGATAATAATAATAGTTATAAGGATAAAGAGAAGAGTAATAGGGAAGGTAATAATAGAATAAGGATAATAATAACCGTCATTGCGATAATAATAATAGTAATAGGGATAATAATAATAGGTATAGCGATAATAATAATAGTAATAAGCATAATAATAATAGTTATAAGAATAGAGACAAGAGTAATAGGGATAGTAATAGTAGAATAAGCATAATAATAACAGTCATAGCGATAATAATAATTGTAATAAGGGAAATAATAATAATTATCAGGATAAAGACAAGAGTAATAGGGATAGTAATAATAGAATAAGTATAATAATAACAGTCATAGCGATAATAATAATAGTAATAAGGATAATAATAATAGTTATAGTGCGAATAATAATAGTAATAAGGATAAACATAATAGTTATAGTGCTAATAATACTAGTAATAAGGATAATAATAACAGTTATAGCGATAATAATAAAAGTAATAAGGGAAATAATAATAAATATCAGGATAAAGACAAGAGTAATAGGCATAGTAATAATGGAAGAAGTATAATACTAACAGTCATTGCGATAATAATAAAAGAAATACGGATAATAATAATAGTTATAGTGGTAATAATAATATTAATAAGCATAATAATAATAGTTATAAGGATAGAGACAAGAGTAATAGTCATAGTAATAATAGAATAAGGATAATAATAACAGTCATAGCGATAATAATAATAGTAATGAGGATAACAATAATAGTTATAGAGATAATAATACTAGTAATAAGGATAATAATAACAGGTATAATGATAATAATAATAGTACTAAGGGAAATAATAATAGTTATAAGGATAAAGACAAGAGTAATAGGGATAGTAATAATAGAATAAGGATAATAATAACAGTCATAGCGATAATAATAATAGTAGTAAGGATAATAATAATAGTTATAGCGATAATAATAATAGTAATAAGCATAATAATAATAGTTATAAGAATAGAGACAAGAGTAATAGGGATAGTAATAGTAGAATAAGCATAATAATAACAGTCATAGCGATAATAATAATTGTAATAAGGGAAATAATAATAATTATCAGGATAAAGACAAGAGTAATAGGGATAGTAATAATAGAATAAGTATAATAATAACAGTCATAGCGATAATAATAATAGTAATAAGGATAATAATAATAGTTATAAGGATAATAATAATAGTTATATGGATAAAGAGAAGAGTAATAGGGATAGTAATAATAGAATAAGGATAATAATAACAGTCATAGCGATAATAATAATAGTAGTGAGGATAATAATAATAGTTATAGCGATAATAATAATAGTACTAAGGGTAATAATAATAGTTATAAGGATAAAGAGAAGAGTAATAGGGATAGTAATAATAGAATAAGGATAATAATAACAGTCATAGCGATAATAATAATAGTAGTAAGGATAATAATAATAGTTATAGCGATAATAATAATAGTAATAAGCATAATAATAATAGTTATAAGAATAGAGACAAGAGTAATAGGGATAGTAATAGTAGAATAAGCATAATAATAACAGTCATAGCGATAATAATAATTGTAATAAGGGAAATAATAATAATTATCAGGATAAAGACAAGAGTAATAGGGATAGTAATAATAGAATAAGTATAATAATAACAGTCATAGCGATAATAATAATAGTAATAAGGATAATAATAATAGTTATAAGGATAATAATAATAGTTATATGGATAAAGAGAAGAGTAATAGGGATAGTAATAATAGAATAAGGATAATAATAACAGTCATAGCGATAATAATAATAGTAGTGAGGATAATAATAATAGTTATAGCGATAATAATAATAGTACTAAGGGTAATAATAATAGTTATAAGGATAAAGAGAAGAGTAATAGGGATAGTAATAATAGAATAAGGATAATAATAACAGTCATAGCGATAATAATAATAGTAATGAGGATAATAATAATAGTTATAAGGATAGAGACAAGAGTAATAGGGATAGTAATAATAGAATAAGTATAATAATAACAGTCATAGCGATAATAATAATAGTAATAAGGATAATTATAATAGTTTTAGTGCTAATAATAATAGTAATAAGCATAACAATAATAGTTATAAGGATAAAGACAAGAGTAATAGGGATAGTAATAATAGAATAAGTATAATAATAACAGTCATAGCGATAATAATAATAGTAGTAAGGATAATAATATTAGTTATAGCAATAATAATAATAGTAATAAGCATAATAATAATAGTTATAAGAATAGAGACAAGAGTAATAGGGATAGTAATAGTAGAATAAGCATAATAATAACAGTCATAGCGATAATAATAATTGTAATAAGGGAAATAATAATAATTATCAGGATAAAGACAAGAGTAATAGGGATAGTAATAATAGAATAAGTATAATAATAACAGTCATAGCGATAATAATAATAGTAATAAGGATAATAATAATAGTTATAAGGATAATAATAATAGTTATATGGATAAAGAGAAGAGTAATAGGGATAGTAATAATAGAATAAGGATAATAATAACAGTCATAGCGATAATAATAATAGTAGTGAGGATAATAATAATAGTTATAGCGATAATAATAATAGTAATAAGGGTAATAATAATACTTATAAGGATAAAGAGAAGAGTAATAGGGATAGTAATAATAGAATAAGGATAATAATAACAGTCATTGCGATAATAATAATAGTAATAAGGATAATAATAATAGTTATAGCGATAATAATAATAGTAATAAGGATAATAATAATAGTTATAAGGATAAAGACAAGAATAATAGGGATAGTAATAATAGAATAAGGATAATAATAACAGTCATAGCGATAATAATAATAGTAATGAGGATAATAATAATAGTTATAAGGATAGAGACAAGAGTAATAGGGATAGTAATAATAGAATAAGTATAATAATAACAGTCATAGCGATAATAATAATAGTAATAAGGATAATAATAATAGTTATAGCGATAATAATAATAGTAATAAGGATAATAATAATAGTTATAAGGATAAAGACAAGAGTAATAGGGATAGTAATAATAGAATAAGTATAATAATAACAGTCATAGCGATAATAATAATAGTTATAAGGATAAAGAGAAGAGTAAAAGGGATAGTAATAATAGAATAAGGATAATAATAACAGTCATAGCGATAATAATAATAGTAGTAAGGATAATAATAATAGTAATAAGGATAATAATAATAGTTATGAGGATAATAATAATAGTTATAAGGATAAAGACAAGAGTAATAGGGATAGTAATATTAGAATAAGTATAATAATAACAGTCATAGCGATAATAATAATAATAGCTATAGTGCTAATAATAATAGTAATAAGGATAATAATAACAGTTATAGCAATAATAATAATAGTATTAAGGATAATAATAATAGTTATAGTGCGAGTAATAATAGTAATAAGGATAATAATAATAGTTATAGTGATAATAATAATTATCAGGATAAAGACAAGAGTAATAGGGATAGTAATAATAGAATAAGTATAATAATAACAGTCATAGCGATAATAATAATAGTAATAAGGATAATAATAATAGTTATAAGGATAAAGAGAAGAGTAATAGGGATAGTAATAATAGAATAAGGATAATAATAACAGTCATAGCGATAATAATAATAGTAATAAGGATAATAATAATAGTTATAAGGATAATAATAATAGTTATAAGGATAAAGAGAAGAGTAATAGGGATAGTAATAATAGAATAAGGATAATAATAACAGTCATAGCGATAATAATAATAGTAGTAAGGATAATCATAATAGTAATAAGGATAATAATAATAGTTATGAGGATAATAATAATAGTTATAAGGATAAAGACAAGAGTAATAGGGATAGTAATATTAGAATAAGTTTAATAATAACAGTCATAGCGATAATAATAATAATAGCTATAGTGCTAATAATAATAGTAATAAGGATAATAATAACAGTTATAGCAATAATAATAATAGTATTAAGGATAATAATAATAGTTATAGTGCGAGTAATAATAGTAATAAGGATAATTATAATAGTTATAGTGATAATAATAATTATCAGGATAAAGACAAGAGTAATAGGGATAGTAATAATAGAATAAGTATAATAATAACAGTCATAGCGATAATAATAATAGTAATAAGGATAATAATAATAGTTATAAGGATAAAGAGAAGAGTAATAGGGATAGTAATAATAGAATAAGGATAATAATAATAGTAATAAGGATAATAATAATAGTTATAAGGATAATAATAATAGTTATAAGGATAAAGAGAAGAGTAATAGGGATAGTAATAATAGAATAAGGATAATAATAACAGTCATAGCGATAATAATAATAGTAGTAAGGATAATAATAATAGTTATAGCGATAATAATAATAGTAATAAGGATAATAATAATAGTTATAAGGATAAAGAGAAGAGTAATAGGGAAGGTAATAATAGAATAAGGATAATAATAACCGTCATTGCGATAATAATAATAGTAATAGGGATAATAATAATAGGTATAGCGATAATAATAATAGTAATAAGCATAATAATAATAGTTATAAGAATAGAGACAAGAGTAATAGGGATAGTAATAGTAGAATAAGCATAATAATAACAGTCATAGCGATAATAATAATTGTAATAAGGGAAATAATAATAATTATCAGGATAAAGACAAGAGTAATAGGGATAGTAATAATAGAATAAGTATAATAATAACAGTCATAGCGATAATAATAATAGTAATAAGGGTAATAATAATAGTTATAAGAATAAAGAGAAGAGTAATAGGGATAGTAATAATAGAATAAGGATAATAATAACAGTCATAGCGATAATAATAATAGTAATGAGGATAATAATAATAGTTATAAGGATAGAGACAAGAGTAATAGGGATAGTAATAATAGAATAAGTATAATAATAACAGTCATAGCGATAATAATAATAGTAATAAGGATAATTATAATAGTTTTAGTGCTAATAATAATAGTAATAAGCATAACAATAATAGTTATAAGGATAAAGACAAGAGTAATAGGGATAGTAATAATAGAATAAGTATAATAATAACAGTCATAGCGATAATAATAATAGTAATAAGGATAATAATAATAGTTATAGTGCGAATAATAATAGTAATAAGGATAAACATAATAGTTATAGTGCTAATAATACTAGTAATAAGGATAATAATAACAGTTATAGCGATAATAATAAGAGTAATAAGGGAAATAATAATAAATATCAGGATAAAGACAAGAGTAATAGGAATAGTAATAATAGGAGAAGTATAATAATAACAGTTATTGCGATAATAATAATAGTAGTAAGGATAATAATAATAGTTATAATGATAATAATAATAGTAATAAGGGAAATAATAATAGTTATAAGAATAGAGACAAGAGTAATAGGGATAGTAATAGTAGAATAAGCATAATAATAACAGTCATAGCGATAATAATAATAGTAATAAGGATAATAATAATAGTTATAAGGATCATTATATTAGTTATAAGGATAATTATAATAGTTATAAGGATAAAGAGAAGAGTAATAGGGATAGTAATAATAGAATAAGGATAATAATAACAGTCATAGCGATAATAATAATAGTAATAAGGATAATAATAATAGTTATAGTGCGAATAATAATAGTAATAAGCATAATAATAATAATAGTTATAAGGATAGAGACAAGAGTAATAGGGATAGTAATAATAGAATAAGGATAATAATAACAGTCATAGCGATAATAATAATAGTAATGTGGATAACAATAATAGTTATAGAGATAATAATACTAGTAATAAGGATAATAATAACAGTTATAATGATAATAATAATAGTAATAATTGAAATAATAATAGTTATAAGGATAAAGACAAGAGTAATAGGGATAGTAATAATAGAATAAGTATAATAATAACAGTCATAGCGATAATAATACTAGTAATAAGGATAATAATAATAGTTATAAGGATAATAATAATAGTTATAAGGATAAAGAGAAGAGTATTAGGGATAGTAATAATAGAATGAGGATAATAATAACAGTCATAGCGATAATAATAATAGTAATGAGGATAATAATAATAGTTATAGTGCTAGTAATAATAGAATAAGGATAATAATAACAGTCATAGCGATAATAATAATAATACCTATAGTGCTAATAATAATAGTAATAAGGATAATAATAACAGTTATAGCAATAATAATAATAGTAATAAGGATAATAATAATAGTTATAGTGCGAATAATAATAGTAGTAAGGATAATAATAATAGTAATAAGCATAATAATAATAGTTATAAGAATAGAGACAAGAGTAATAGGGATAGTAATAGTAGAATAAGCATAATAATAACAGTCATAGCGATAATAATAATAGTAATAAGGATAATAATAATAGTTATAGTACTAGTAATAATAGTAATAAGGATAATAATAATAGTTATAGCGATAATAATAATAGTAATAAGGATAATAATAATAGTTATAGTGCGAATAATAATTGTAATAAGGATAATAATAATAGTTATAGCAATAATAATAATTGTAATAAGGGAAATAATAATAATTATCAGGATAAAGACAAGAGTAATAGGGATAGTAATAATAGAATAAGTATAATAATAACAGTCATAGCGATAATAATAATAGTTATAGCGATAATAATAATAGTAATAAGGATAATAATAAATTTATAAGGATAGAGACAAGAGTAATAGGGATAGTAATAATAGAATAAGTATAATAATAACAGTCATAGCGATAATAATAATAGTAATAAGGAAAATAATAATAGTTTTAGTGCTAATAATACTAGTAATAAGGATAATAATAATAGTTATAAGGATAATAATAGTAGTTATAAGGATAAAGAGAAGAGTATTAGGGATAGTAATAATAGAATAAGAATAATAATAACAGTCATAGCGATAATAATAATAGGAATAAGGATAATAATAATAGTTATAGTGCGAATAATAATAGTAATGAGGATAACAATAATAGTTATAGAGATAATAATACTAGTAATAAGGATAATAATAATAGTTATAAGGATAATAATAATAGTTATAAGGATAAAGAGAAGAGTAATAGGGATAGTAATAATAGAATAAGGATAATAATAACAGTCATAGCGATAATAATAATAGTAGTAAGGATAATAATAATAGTTATAGCGATAATAATAATAGTAATAAGGATAATAATAATAGTTATACGGATAAAGAGAAGAGTAATAGGGATAGTAATAATAGAATAAGGATAATAATAACAGTCATTGCGATAATAATAATAGTAATAAGGATAATAATAATAGTTATAAGGATAAAGACAAGAGTAATAGGGATAGTAATAATAGAATAAGGATAATAATAACAGTCAGAACGATAATAATAATAGTAATGAGGATAACAATAATAGTTATAGAGATAATAATACTAGTAATAAGGATAATAATAATAGTTATAAGGATAATAATAATAGTTATAAGGATAAAGAGAAGAGTATTAGGGATAGTAATAATAGAATGAGGATAATAATAACAGTCATAGCGATAATAATAATAGTAATGAGGATAACAATAATAGTTATAGAGATAATAATACTAGTAATAAGGATAATAATAACAGTTGTAATGATAATAATAATAGTAATAAGGGAAATAATAATAGTTATAAGGATAAAGACAAGAGTAATAGGGATAGTAATAAAAGAATAAGGATAATAATAACAGTCATAGCGATAATAATAATAGTAGTAAGGATGATAATAATAGTTATAGCGATAATAATAATAGTAATAAGCATAATAATAATAGTTATAAGAATAGAGACAAGAGTAAAAGGGATAGTAATAGTAGAATAAGGATAATAATAACAGTCATAGCGATAATAATGATAGTAATAAGGATAATAATAATAGTTATAGTGCTAGTAATAATAGAATAAGGATAATAATAACAGTCATAGCGATAATAATAATAATACCTATAGTGCTAATAATAATAGTAATAAGGATAATAATAACAGTTATAGCAATAATAATAATAGTAATAAGGATAATAATAATAGTTATAGTGCGAATAATAATAGTAATAAGGATAATAATAATAGTTATAGCGATAATAATAATTGTAATAAGGGAAATAATAATAAATATCAGGATAAAGACAAGAGTAATAGGAATAGTAATAATAGGAGAAGTATAATAATAACAGTCATAGCGATAATAATAATAGTAATAAGGACAATAATAATAGTTATAAGGATAGAGACAAGAGTAATAGGTATAGTAATAATAGAATAAGTATAATAATAACAGTAATAGCGATAATAATAATAGTAATAAGGATAATAATAATAATTTTAGTGCTAATAATAATAGTAATAAGCATAACAATAATAGTTATAAGGGTAAAGACAGGAATAATAGGGATAGTAATAATAGAATAAGTATAATAATAACAGTCATAGCGATAATAATAATAGTAATAAGCATAATAATAATAGTTATAGTGCGAATAATAATAGTAATAAGGATAAACATAATAGTTATAGTGCTAATAATACTAGTAATAAGGATAATAATAACAGTTATAGCGATAATAATAATAGTAATGAGGGAAATAATAATAAATATCAGGATAAAGACAAGAGTAATAGGAATAGTAATAATAGGAGAAGTATAATAATAACAGTCATTGCGATAATAATAATAGAAATACGGATAATAATAATAGTTATAGTGGTAATAATAATATTAATAAGCATAATAATAATAGTTATAAGGATAGAGACAAGAGTAATAGGGATAGTAATAATAGAATAAGGATAATAATAACAGTCATAGCGATAATAATAATAGTAGTAGGGATAATAATAATAGTTATAGCGATAATAATAATAGTAATAAGGATAATAATAATAGTTATGAGGATAATAATAATAGTTATAAGGATAAAGACAAGAGTAATAGGGATAGTAATAGTAGAATAAGCATAATAATAACAGTCATAGCGATAATAATAATAGTAATAAGGATAATAATAATAGTTATAGTACTAGTAATAATAGTAATAAGGATAATAATAATAGTTATAGCGATAATAATAATAGTAATAAGGATAATAATAATAGTTATAGTGCGAATAATAATAGTATTAAGCATAATAATAATAATAGTTATAAGGATAGAGACAGGAGTAATAGGGATAGTAATAATAGAATAAGGATAATAATAACAGTCATAGCGATAATAATAATAGTAGTAAGGATAATAATAATAGTTATAGCGATAATAATAATAGTAATAAGGATAATAATAATAGTTATAGTGCGAATAATAATAGTAATAAGCATAATAATAATAATAGTTATAAGGATAGAGACAGGAGTAATAGGGATAGTAATAATAGAATAAGTATAATAATAACAGTCATTGCGATAATAATAATAGTAGTAGGGATAATAATAATAGTTATAGCGATAATAATAATAGTAATAAGCATAATAATAATAGTTACAAGAATAGAGACAAGAGTAATAGGGATAGTAATAGTAGAATAAGCATAATAATAACAGTCATAGCGATAATAATAATAGTAATAAGGATAATAATAATAGTTATAGTACTAGTAATAATAGTAATAAGGATAATAATAATAGTTATAGCGATAATAATAATAGTAATAAGGATAATAATAATAGTTATAGTGCGAATAATAATAGTAATAAGCATAATAATAATAATAGTTATAAGGATAGAGACAAGAGTAATAGGGATAGTAATAATAGAATAAGGATAATAATAACAGTCATAGCGATAATAATAATAGTAATATGGGAAATAATAATAAATATCAGGATAAAGACAAGAGTAATAGGAATAGTAATAATAGGAGAAGTATAATAATAACAGTTATTGCGATAATAATAATAGTAGTAAGGATAATAATAATAGTTATAATGATAATAATAATAGTAATAAGGGAAATAATAATAGTTATAAGAATAGAGACAAGAGTAATAGGGATAGTAATAGTAGAATAAGCATAATAATAACAGTCATAGCGATAATAATAATAGTAATAAGGATAATAATAATAGTTATAAGGATCATTATATTAGTTATAAGGATAATTATAATAGTTATAAGGATAAAGAGAAGAGTAATAGGGATAGTAATAATAGAATAAGGATAATAATAACAGTCATAGCGATAATAATAATAGTAGTAAGGATAATAATAACAGTCATAGCGATAATAATAATAGTAATAAGGATAATAATAATAGTTATAGTGCGAATAATAATAGTAATAAGCATAATAATAATAATAGTTATAAGGATAGAGACAAGAGTAATAGGGATAGTAATAATAGAATAAGGATAATAATAACAGTCATAGCGATAATAATAATAGTAATGAGGATAACAATAATAGTTATAGAGATAATAATACTAGTAATAAGGATAATAATAACAGTTATAATGATAATAATAATAGTAATAATTGAAATAATAATAGTTATAAGGATAAAGACAAGAGTAATGGGGATAGTAATAATAGAATAAGTATAATAATAACAGTCATAGCGATAATAATAATAGTAATAAGGACAATAATAATAGTTAGAAGGATAATAATAATAGTTATAAGGATAAAGAGAAGAGTAATAGGGATAGTAATAATAGAATAGGGATAATAATAACAGTCATTGCGATAATAATAATAGTAGTAAGGATAATAAATATAGTTATAGCGATAATAATAATAGTAATAAGCATAATAATAATAGTTATAAGAATAGAGACAAGAGTAATAGGGACAGTAATAGTAGAATAAGCATAATAATAACAGTCATAGCGATAATAATAATAGTAATAAGGATAATAATAATAGTTATAGTACTAGTAACAATAGTAATAAGGATAATAATAACAGTCATAGCGATAATAATAATAATAGCTATAGTGCTAATAATAATAGTAATAAGGATAATAAAAACAGTTATAGCAATAATAATAAAAGTATTAAGGATAATCATAATAGTTATAGTGCGAATAATAATAAAAATAAGGATAATAATAATAGTTATAGCGATAATAATAATTGTAATAAGGGAAATAATAATAGTTATAGTGCGAATAATAATAGTAATAAGTATAATAATAATAATAGTTATAAGGATAGAGACAAGAGTAATAGGGATAGTAATAATAGAATAAGGATAATAATAACAGTCATAGCGATAATAATAATAGTAATAAGGGAAATAATAATAAATATCAGGATAAAGACAAGAGTAATAGGAATAGTAATAATAGGAGAAGTATAATAATAACAGTTATTGCGATAATAATAATAGTAGTAAGGATAATAATAATAGTTATAATGATAATAATAATAGTAATAAGGGAAATAATAATAGTTATAAGAATAGAGACAAGAGTAATAGGGATAGTAATAGTAGAATAAGCATAATAATAACAGTCATAGCGATAATAATAATAGTAATAAGGATAATAATAATAGTTATAAGGATCATTATATTAGTTATAAGGATAATTATAATAGTTATAAGGATAAAGAGAAGAGTAATAGGGATAGTAATAATAGAATAAGGATAATAATAACAGTCATAGCGATAATAATAATAGTAGTAAGGATAATAATAACAGTCATAGCGATAATAATAATAGTAATAAGGATAATAATAATAATAGTTATAAGGATAGAGACAAGAGTAATAGGGATAGTAATAATAGAATAAGGATAATAATAACAGTCATAGCGATAATAATAATAGTAATGAGGATAACAATAATAGTTATAGAGATAATAATACTAGTAATAAGGATAATAATAACAGTTATAATGATAATAATAATAGTAATAATTGAAATAATAATAGTTATAAGGATAAAGACAAGAGTAATAGGGATAGTAATAATAGAATAAGTATAATAATAACAGTCATAGCGATAACAATAATAGTAATAAGGACAATAATAATAGTTATAAGGATAATAATAATAGTTATAAGGATAAAGAGAAGAGTAATAGGGATAGTAATAATAGAATAAGGATAATAATAACAGTCATTGCGATAATAATAATAGTAGTAAGGATAATAAATATAGTTATAGCGATAATAATAATAGTAATAAGCATAATAATAATAGTTATAAGAATAGAGACAAGAGTAATAGGGACAGTAATAGTAGAATAAGCATAATAATAACAGTCATAGTGATAATAATAATAGTAATAAGTATAATAATAATAGTTATAGCGATAATAATAATAGTAATAAGGATAATAATAATAGTTACGAGGATAAAGACAAGAGTAATAGGGATAGTAATAATAGAATAAGGATAATAATAACAGTCATAGCGATAATAATAATAGTAATGAGGATAATAATAATAGTTATAAGGATAGAGACAAGAGTAATAGGTATAGTAATAATAGAATAAGTATAATAATAACAGTAATAGCGATAATAATAATAGTAATAAGGATAATAATAATAGTTTTAGTGCTAATAATAATAGTAATAAGCATAACAATAATAGTTATAAGGGTAAAGACAGGAATAATAGGGATAGTAATAATAGAATAAGTATAATAATAACAGTCATAGCGATAATAATAATAGTAATAAGCATAATAATAATAGTTATAGTGCGAATAATAATAGTAATAAGGATAAACATAATAGTTATAGTGCTAATAATACTAGTAATAAGGATAATAATAACAGTTATAGCGATAATAATAATAGTAATGAGGGAAATAATAATAAATATCAGGATAAAGACAAGAGTAATAGGAATAGTAATAATAGGAGAAGTATAATAATAACAGTCATTGCGATAATAATAATAGAAATACGGATAATAATAATAGTTATAGTGGTAATAATAATATTAATAAGCATAATAATAATAGGTATAAGGATAGAGACAAGAGTAATAGGGATAGTAATAATAGAATAAGGATAATAATAACAGTCATAGCGATAATAATAATAGTAATAAGGATAATAATAATAGTTTTAGTGCTAATAATAATAGTAATAAGCATAATAATAATAGTTATAAGGATAGAGACAAGAGTAATAGGGATAGTAATAATAGAATAAGGATAATAATAACAGTCATAGCGATAATAATAATAGTAATGAGGATAACAATAATAGTTATAGAGTTAGTAATACTAGTAATAAGGATAATAATAACAGTTATAATGATAATAATAATAGTAATAAGGGAAATAATAATAGTTATAAGGATAAAGACAAGAGTAATTGGGATAGTAATAATAGAATAAGTATAATAATAACAGTCATAGCGATAATAATAATAGTAATAAGGATAATAGTAATAGTTATAAGGATAAAGAGAAGAGTAATAGGGATAGTAATAATAGAATAAGGATAATAATAACAGTCATAGCGATAATAATAATAGTAGTAAGGATAATAATAATAGTTATAGCGATAATAATAATAGTAATAAGGATAATAATAATAGTTATGAGGATAATAATAATAGTTATAAGGATAAAGACAAGAGTAATAGGGATAGTAATAGTAGAATAAGCATAATAATAACAGTCATAGCGATAATAATAATAGTAATAAGGATAATAATAATAGTTATAGTACTAGTAATAATAGTAATAAGGATAATAATAATAGTTATAGCGATAATAGTAATAGTAATAAGGATAATAATAATAGTTATAGTGCGAATAATAATAGTAATAAGCATAATAATAATAATAGTTATAAGAATAGAGACAAGAGTAATAGGGATAGTAATAGTAGAATAAGCATAATAATAACAGTCATAGCGATAATAATAATAGTAATAAGGATAATAATAATAGTTATAAGGATCATTATATTAGTTATAAGGATAATTATAATAGTTATAAGGATAAAGAGAAGAGTAATAGGGATAGTAATAATAGAATAAGGATAATAATAACAGTCATAGCGATAATAATAATAGTAGTAAGGATAATAATAACAGTCATAGCGATAATAATAATAGTAATAAGGATAATAATAATAGTTTATAGTGCGAATAATAATAGTAATAAGCATAATAATAATAATAGTTATAAGGATAGAGACAAGAGTAATAGGGATAGTAATAATAGAATAAGGATAATAATAACAGTCATAGCGATAATAATAATAGTAAT